>VCJN01000096.1:0-76051 GCA_006384855.1 Tetraselmis striata | reverse complement strand
TCAGCTACAATATATAAGGCTCTGGCAAAGAATCAAATCATGCCAAATTGAATCATACTATTTCCCACATCATGGGGGCATACCCACCGGCCCAGGCGCGGTGCACCGCAGAGGCTGGCGCTTCTTGCTGCGTCCTGCCGCCGACATGGAGTCTCCTAGCTATCAAATCCCCGGGATGATCAAATAATAGATAGAGTTTCAAGACGACCCCGGATTTATCACGATTCGCGATGTGTAGCCGACAACCCTCGATAAACGCTTGTACGAGAGCCCCCCGGTTCAATTCCTACCTGGCTCGATATTGTTCTCCCGCTGAGGGCAATATCGACCGGTTGTGCCCCGGGTTCGCCCGGTTGATGCATTAGCCCCTTCGGGGTTCAAATGAGGCAACGGGTTAAGGGCTATGATGCCAGACCTACGACTGCAGTTCGCGAAGGTCGTCTGGAAACGACCGCGCCCAGACGGGTCAGGCAGACCTTTCGTGGTCAGTGCCGGGTATGTTGATGGCAGTGGTTTAGTAAGGCGGTGGTCCAACAGTGTTGGAAATCCCGCCACTGGCCTCCAATTAATCTTGCAGAATGCTTCGGAAATTTGCTTGATGACTAAAACCGAGCGTCGCGTACCCAGGGCTTTTCCTTACTGGATCGCTGCCTAAACGGCCGCCGTAGAGACGCTGCAAGGGTTTCACTGTCGCCAGTCCTGTCCCGGGGACGAAAACAGAAAGGTCAAGCGCTGGGGCGGCTCTGGCCGATGACTGGCGGCGAACTTTTACGTGCTAGCCTCTGCAATGACATAACGATCCGCGGCTAGCTAGCCTTCCGGGAGTTGCCCTTTCACCCCTGGCACCTTTAAGGCCGGCGGCACACGGAGCACCACCGGGGCAGGGTCAAGCGTTGGCGTAGCGCACGCCCCAGATGCGGTTTATCTCCTCGCAGTGGCTCAGCCGCATCTCCCGGGCCTTCTTCCAGTCCCAGGCCCGCATCCTCTGCTGCTTGACGCGCTCCTGGTAACATCTGCCGGGGGCGGGCAGCGGCGCCGGGGTCAGCACACGGGCGGGCCGTCCCAGCAGGTGGAAGCAGCAGGGTGAGGGTGCGGTGTATGGCGGGCGGGTATGTCGAAGACCGCCCCAAACGCGCACCGAAACCACGCTCTGGTATATGATCTTTTTTTGAACCCCCCCCCCCCCCCCCCCCCCCCCCCCCGCTGGGCAGCAAAAAGCAGAGAACAATTATGATCATCCTGGAATAATTCAGAATACATCCCACGAATAAACCAAACGGAATAATAATATAAACGACTGGTTGGATGCAAACTAAATTCACCTGCTTTTGACCTGCGAACCCAATTGAATGTTACCGCACTGGTACCTGCGTACTTTCAATCCGGACTTTTATATTACACCGACATATGTATAAAGTACTCGTGGCCTAATATGACACGCGGGTGTGAGTACTGGAACCGCCCGATGTGGGGCAGTCGCAATAAAACAGGGTACAGTAGGTTCCTAACCTGAATATGGGACAATCCGCCAACAGGCCTTCGGAACCTATGAGCGCAATCTCCTGCGCGATTTTAGTAGTGTTCTGGCGATGAAGGAAATTGTCCATTTGGACACATTTGGACGTATTGCCATGTTCAAAACATGTTCCATTTGACAATCCATGCCATGGCCATTGCACCATTCATTGTGAGAAGGCCGAGTTTCTAGTCTTAAGTGCCGTTGAAATGTCCGAGAACGCACAGTAGCAGGTTCGGAAGGTCCAAGATCAGCTCTGGGACAGTCGCCGGTAGACCCGCCTTGTACCCGGGTACTCTACCCCGTACCACTTGTTCCCACAAGCAGGCACCACACACCCCGTGTTCTGTCAAGCACCGCACGGCCGTGATGGGGCATGGCTGCCGGCGCACCTCTCTTCCAGAAACTCCTTGTAGCTTCGCTCCACGTGGGCCTCCGCCTTCACGCGCTCCCTGGACCCGACGGGGTACTCCTTGTCAAACCCGGGCTGCTTGGCGTAGAACGTGACGCCGTAGGTGTCCCTGCCGTGCAGCCAACCCGACGGGTCAGAAAGAAATGGAAAGGGGGGGCTTTGTGCAGGCTCTCTTTATCGCCGCTGTCTCAGAAACGGGAACAGATGGGCTTTGCATACATCCGATAATGTCGGACTCACTGATGCTCTGCATCCGACCCGGAGACTTACCTCGGCGGCAACGATGTCATTTCATTTGATTTTTGAGTATATGATGTACTCCATAAAATATAACACTATAAAGTGTATCGTACTATAATGGATAAAAAACATACTGTATTACATGCATTATACATTATAGAATCTATATTAAGCATCATATACATATGACATTGCTACTACTGGAATATATACGCCTTAAATGCATCCCGGGACACGACGTCTCGCAGCCTTTACACCCAATGTTTACCTCTGGGATGTGCCAATGACATCTCCACGATCGTATTTACTGGGTGAGGAATACAAATGCATATACACATACATATATGTATAGACACATACATTAAGTACGTATACATATGCATATACAGATTTACATGTACATGTGCATATACACATATACATAAAAATGTTCACATATACACATAATACATTAATGTATACAGACACATACATTAAGCACATATACATATACATATAAACATAAACATAAACATAAACATCTACATCTACATCTACATCTACATCTACATCTACATCTACATCTACATCTACATCTACATCTACATCTACATCTACATCTACATATACATATACATCTAAATATGCACATTGTACACATAAATACACATATACAAATACATATATACATATGCACCCCCCCCCCCTCCTGCTGTGCGGTCATGAGCCTGAGGATGTCAAATCTCATTGGGCCGGAGCTGGAGTGGTGCGCTACCCTGCGCTACCCTGCAGGCGGCCAGGGTCCTCACGTCACCAGCTGCTGCGGGAACTTGGAGCTCCTCTGCAGTGAGTAGGCCGGCTCGGAGGAGCCTTGGAACAGGGTGAGCAGCATGATGAAGAGGACCGGCAGCAGCTGGATCAGGTTGGCGAAGGGGTTGTTCTGCGCCGCGGCATCGGAGCGGTCAGCGCCACAGCGTCCGATCCCGTGAAAATCCCCACCACTGGGAAGAGAGGGCGGGGGGAGGGGGGCAACCTGCTGTTGCTGCTGCTGCCCCTGCTGCTGCTGCTGCTGCCGGGCTTGGCGGGTGCGGAACACGCGAGCTGCAGTGGTCGGGCCATCTGGTAAGTGCATCGCATGCGCCCCGCACAGAGGAAGGCAGGACTCGTCGTGGGGGGGCAGTTGGGGGGGGGAGGGGGGGGGGGTGCACCCTGCGGGCCAAAGCCGGCGGTGTGGAATGCGCCCGGCGCAAAGCCGCCGCCGAAAAACATGTTGAAGATCTCGTCCGGGTCAAAGTCCGCCTGCGCAAAGCCGCCGCCGCCGCCACGCTGGCCGCCGGCTGCCTGCCGCGCCGCCATGGCGCCGTCCTCGTGCCCGTACCTGTCAGCATCGAAACCGGTCATCATCCCCGCCCTGCACGCCCAGCCGCCAACCCTCGCCCTCCCTGGCTGTTACTTGCCAGTCCGCACGCTTGGCAGTCAGGGTGATGGGCTTACCTCTACATGCCCGCTACCCCCAAGCGAGTCAGTGCGGAAAGGGGGGCAAGGGGGGACCCAAAGGGGGGGGGGGGGGGGGGGGGGTGTCACCGGTCATACGCGGCCCGCTTGTCAGAGTCACTCAGGCAAGAAAACGCGCGGGACACCGCCTGCGGCGCGTACAGGCAGGGCGGCAGCAGCGGGTCAGTGCACAAAGAGGCCCATGCCAGCCCAGAACTCAATCATGCCCCCCCCCCCACCCCCCCCCACCCCCACCCTCACGCGATCCTCCGTTACCCGGTCTCCCTGATGAATACGGGTGCTGACGTGGTGCTGAGGACAGTGCGAACAGGCATCTGCAATACCTGCCAGAGGCTAAACACAGACAGGTCGGTAGCAGATCTATGGCGGCTGCTCGTACAGACGGCACGCAGCCCTCTTATAACACAGATGCGTGCGGGTCCGTACGCCGCCCCCGTGATCGATGCCACGACAGTGCCACACACCGACACTCTGCAATGGATTCGCACTTCCCCATTGCATCCTTCTGCCAGCCCTGATTGCGTTGGCTACCCGGCATGCACGCACGCAGGCGTATGGATAAGAACTTCAAGCAGTATTACCGTGTACTTCAGCAACTCAGTAATCGAGTGAGTGTTGGTAGTGGCCAAAGTAGCGGCGGTGACGACTGTAGCGTGACAGCATGGGTGGCGAGGGAAGCTAGAGGGGAGAGGAAAGGAGGAAGGGAGGAGGAAAGGGGGAGGGGACCTTGAAGGCCTCGTCGCTGCCACGCGCCCGGTTCTTGTCGGGGTGCAGCTTGAGCGCCAGCTTGCGGTACGCCTTCTTGATGTCGTCATCGTTGGCGTCCTTCTGGATGCCCAGGATGCCGTAGTAGTCCTTGGAGCCCCGGATCTTTGCTACCAGGTCGCGCTGCGAAGGCGTCACGTCCTGCAGGGAGGCGGGCGCCACACCATTCCATGCGTGAGCAGGCGCTGCGCCATCTCCTCCACGCAGAAAGCAAGCCCAAGGCCATCCTACACCCAGCCGCCACCCCGCACAAGCGCCCCCCCCCCCCCCCCCCGCCACGCCCCGAATGCCACCTCTCAACCCGTGCTGCCCCGCAGACCGGGGGCAGCAGTAGGCAGTAGTGCACCTCTGGCTCCGGCTCCTCGGCGGGCGCTGCGGACTTTGCTGGCGCTTTGCGGCGCGCCAACGAGGGGCGCGGCGACGCGCCGTTTCCCTGGGACGACTCGCCCTGCGGCTGGTTGGAGGCTGCGGAGGCAGGCGAAGGACAGAACGTAGAAGAGGGGCAAGAGAAGACGGGCGGGTGGAGGGAGATTTCAGGCTTGCATGGACATGGGATGGGATGAGAGCAGCAGGCAGGCAGGCGGGCAGAGGGGTGCATCAACAGGGCCGTCGGGCTCCTACCTGAGGCAGTCCTGGCCTCAATCTTGCGCTGCAGCACGCGCACCTGCAGGACGGGAAGGAGCGCGGTGTAAAGTCAGGTGACGGGCAGCACGGTTATGGCCTGGGAGAGAGATGGAGGATGGGATAACATGGTGCACCCAGTGCCGCAGCCGCCGCTGCGACTGGCGCTACTGCAGCATGCCTCCCTGGCGTAACTCCGCTTCTTGGCCGCCTGCGGCTGACTGGGCGACTCACCGCGTCGTTGGGGTACAGCTTGAGCGCCTTGTCCGCGAAGCGGCGCGCCTTGTCGAGGTTGCCGGCCTCCAGCGCCGCGTTGGCGATCGCTAGGCACTTGTCGGACTCCTCCCGGTTAGCCTCCTTCATGCTGCCGGCTTTCCGCTGAGCCGGGCGCGAGCTGGCCTGTACGCGTGGCTGGCAGGCTAGAAGTGGCCTTGGCCTGGCCAAGGCAGAGGCGGGCGGGGCGGCACTGCCACGATCAGCCGCCCAGCTAAGCTCGGGGGGGTGGGGGGGGGGGGGGGGGGGGGGGGGTTTAGTATGGCCCAGCCCAGCCCCAGAACGATGTTTGGCTGGGCTCCAAGTGGTAGCTGGGTTCTGATGGCTACAGATACATAGCGTTAGAGTGAGCTCATGCCCAAAAAGGATTGCACGCCGCGCTGGTGGGCTTTGTGTGTTGGAGGACGGGCCGGGAAAGGCGGGGGGGGGGGGGGGGGGGGGGGGGTGGTCGCGCGCAATTGCGGGCGCGCGGAGTGTGCGCATCAGATCTGTGCCCGGGGAGGGTATGTTACGGCGGCGGCAGTAGGCTGGTAGCGGATGGTTGGGCGTGGATGCGATTGTTGGCTGCAGGTAAGCCTACCGACGCCGCGCCAAGCTGAACCGGGCAGGGCGCCGGGGGCGTGCTGTGCGGGAGGGTTTGGTGCGGGTGGGTGTAGCGGTTCTCTTGTTTCAATGCTCTCTTCGCGGCGGAGGTGGGCCGCTGTACCTGTGCGGCTGTGCCACTGCCGCGAATCCTGCCCTCAATGCCCGACCGGTCCCAGTGTAGATCGGGAAGCAGGGGAAGCCTCGCCGGCCTGCGCCTGTGGTGCCTAGCGGCTGGCGGGGACAGAGCTCAGAGTGTCGTAAGCCCTGGGGATCGGGCCAGAGCAGACCGGGCGCGTAGCAGCAGCGCGCAGTCGTTGCTGCGGGGCGCGTCTCCGTACCGTAGCTAGAGCAGCAGAACCAGGGCGTTGATTTCCGATAGAAGGTCGCAATGATAGCGGTGCAGTTCTCATACCGCCATGTAGTCGCTACACCCCGGAACATTGCGCAAACATGACGATGTTACGATGGGAATTTCCCCGCCTGAACGAGAAAACGTTCTCGCCGGGTGCTGCTGGGCGCGGGCACGAGTCGTATTGACTTATAGATAGGGTATCAACCTTGTCTAAAGTACGGATCGGAGATGAAAACCCTAAAACTCAAGCAGCACTACAGTAGCGGCACTGTCGCCTTTGATGCGCTGGAGAGCTGGTGTTGCTTCCGCTGTCGCGACGAACCGGCAGCCGAGCGGCAGCTTGGTCGCTGATGATGCCCCCTAATGGACGCTTCGTCGTGGTGCTTACTGCGCCGGGGAGCCACCGAACGCGAACGCTACATCGCGCACCTGGCTTCGCTGCGCTTCGCCGAACAGGAGGCAGCCGTCCACTGGAACACTGCTCGCCTGGGCATCAGCCGGCCAGCGCGATGCTTCGCGCCGCGCTCTGCCGGGCGCGGCGCCCCGCGCGCCCAGGGCCGGTGATCCTCCTCGCGGCGGGCGACGGGCGCCACTTCTCCACGGCTGCGTTGCACACGCAGGTCGACCGCCTCCGCGCCCAGCTGGACCTGGTGCACTTTACCAATCTGACGGAATTCGAGCAGGAGGCGAGACGGTTGCTGCCTAAAATGGTGTACGGGTGCGTACATATATTACACAGACGACCCCCCCCCCCCCCCCCCGCCCCGCCCCCCCCGTCCCGTCCCTTCCGGTAATGGCTCAACATTGAGCGGCACAGGTTTCCAGAATGAGGTATGAGCGGAATGGTACCCCCGGTACCTGGCGACCAGGTACTACGCCTCTGGGTCGGAGACGGAGAGCTCGCTGTATAACAATCTCCATGCTATGCGAAAATACAAGCTGATGCCGCGGATGATGGCGGAGACGCACCGCCTGAACACCACCCGGAAGCTGTTTGGTGGGCGCCCCGCTCCACGCCGTGCCGATCCATTCTTCGCCACCATTTCGCGTGCCAAAGCACCTCGCCCTTCCGCACCGAGACAGCTACTGAGCCGCTGCCGGCATGGCGGCAGGCCTGGACATGGATATGCCGGTGTTTGTCCCGCCGATGGCAATGCAGAAGATGGGGCATCCGGACGGGGAGGTGGCAATGATGAAAGCCGCGCTCCACTTCAACGTCCCATACGTGCGACCGCCCTCCTCTAGCATGAGCTTCCATCGGCCTACCCGCATCCCTATCCCCGCTCCTCAATGCCGCCGTCTCGCCCGGGGACTGTGTGTGCCTGCAGGTGGCCTCCTGCATGGCCACCACTTCCATGCAGGAAATGGCGGCCACGGGCACGAGGCACCTGTGGTGGCAGCTCTACCCCTTCAGGTTGGCAAAGCCCCGCCTCATTCTGCGCCCGCTGCCCGTCTCACGGTCCAACCTGTGAGCGCGCCGACGCTAAGGCATGCTGCGATGTGCGCCACTCTGCAGGGACAAGAGCGTCGTGCGGGACATGGTGACCGAGGCTGAGGAGCTCGGATACAGGTGGGGCCCTTCAATCCCCCGTCTCCCCGCCAGGCACCAGCGCTGCCCGCGTCTTACGACGCTGACCAGGACTCACCCATGCGCAGAGCAATCGTGCTGACGGTGGACGCGCCCAAAATTGGGAAGCGGGAGGCGGATGAGAAGAACCGATTCCGGTTACCTCCGGGGCTGCAAGTCTGGTGAGCGCAGCGCAGCGCACCTGCACATAGGCATAACACCGCCCAGGCTCGCATTGACCCCGGCGCCGTTCCCTAGCTGACGACCGGAATGCGCTGCGCGCCGCGCGCCGCGTGCTGTGCCGGCAGGAACCTGGAGCGGCTGCAGAATGCGCACTTCAAGAGCAGCGCCGGCTCCGGCATGCACTCCGTCGCGGAGCTCGTGCACGGCACGCCCAAGTGGAGCCTCATCCCCTGGCTGCAGTCCATCTGCAAGCTGCCCATTCTCGTCAAGGTGGGCGCCGCCTTGGCCCCACACCAAAGCGCAGGCCTTGGGCCCACACCCACGGCACCGTGTGGCTGCACACTGGTACTCGTATCGTTTACATTTCCCACCTCGGGGTTGCAGGTATATACCGGGTATAAGCCGCGACCCTCAAAACGACAGCCCCTAATCACCATGCAGGACACCCTCTGCGCGCTGCAGCACGCACGCATGCCCGGCATGCCCGGACATTGGCTCAAGCTTGGGCCAGTGATTGATCACCCTTGAGGGCGGGCCCCCATGATGGCGCCATCCCATGCCCCTCACCTGAACCAAACTATAGAGTGTCCAGCAGGCGAAGTGATCCTGCACTGGCGCGCCCCTGCACAGCGTACGTCATACCGGGGAGATAGGCATAAGTACGTGGCTACATGTCAAATCCACGTCCCTGATACATCCGTGCAGTATTCGTGCAGTACATAGGGAAAATGGAGATCGGTTCCGCCGACTGATGGAATCACTGGTATCAACCTGTTTAAATTGAATACGCTGCTTACAGCATCATTCCTCCTTTCACCCTTCCAGGTTTGGCCGTCCTGTTTTGCATGGGGGCAGTTGGTATTGGTTTCGGATCCTGGGGTCTGTAAGCGGGGAAAGTACGCCCACATGCCGATTACGTAACCTGTGTGCCCGTTATCATCGAGTCCCGCGCTGGCCCATCCATGATGTATGAACGCGGCACATCTGTCCCGAGCCGAGCGCGCCGGTGTTAATGCCAAAGCATATGCCGGCCAGTGCCGAGTGTAGCAACACCGCAGGTCATCGCCTCCGGCGCCCTCCGCCCAACAGGTTACGCGGTGAGTTGGCCCGGCCTGACCGAGCTCCATCATGGCTCGCGCAGGGGCTGCTGTGCCAGGAGGACGCGGCGCTGGCGCTGGACCACGGCGTGGACGGCATCATCGTGTCCAACCACGGCGGCCGCCAGCTGGACTTTGCGCCGGCGCCGATCGACGTGCTGGAGGGCATCGTGCGGCGCGTGGACGGGCGCGTGCCGGTGCTGGTGGACGGCGGCTTCACGCGCGGCACCGACGTCATCAAGGCGCGGCCTGCGGCACGACTGTCCTGGGCCCTCCACGCCGCAACCCACCTCCTCTTTCATACTCCATGGGGTGGCGCGCTGACGGGCGGTGTGGGGCTGTTGCCTGGCAGGCTCTGGCGTTTGGAGCCACCGCGGTGGGCATCGGGCGGCCGCTGCTATTTGCGCTGGCAGTCGGGGGCCAGGCAGGTGAGGCCGGCTGGTGCCCGCGGAGGCGGGCGCCCTCCGCAGACGATCAGCCCTTCTGTTGTCCCGGTCGCAAGGCCGTTTGGCTTCAACGCATCCCTTTGCGCGACACTGAACACGAAAGCGCCAAAAGCATGCGCAGTTGGGCCAGCACTGAGGCCTGTGTGTGCGACGGGCCGCCCGCCCTGCAGGCGTGCAGCGCGCTCTGCACATTATGCGCAGCGAGCTGACGACCAACATGGCGCTGCTGGGGTGCAGCAGCCTGAGCGACATTACCCGCAGGACAGTGATCGCGCCCGGCGACCCGTATTGGTGAGCGGGCGAGCCGCCCGCCGCGCAGCATTGGTGTGGGGGAAGAGCAGTGACCGGTGTGCCGTGCCAAAGTGGTCAATGCGGAGGCCGGCAGCCTCCGCGCGGGTACCCGGGTACGCACGGTCCATGGCGAGGAATGCCCGCGGGCGCTGCCTGCTTTTACACGGCCGCAATCGTGCAACCACCCAATGTATATAACCCCGGCAATTCGCCCCCTGCGCTCGACCATCTTGGCGCGGCATAGGCACAACCGCAGGGGGTGGCCCGTGGCTGCCTGACACTTGCTCTGCGGCTGCAATCCACGTTCTGCATTTCCCAAGTCTCGCCGCCTGCGCAATAGCTGGGTTCTGCTTGGAATTTTCCTTCAGGTTCCGTGATCACGCCACTTTGTTCGCGCTGCATTATAACGTGTTCTACCCCCCCCCCCCCCCCTCCCTCCACGCCTGCCGCGGCTAAGAGAGGAGAACTACATGTGTGTTGAAACATGTCAGAATACTCCACTAGCCCAGCACACGGATATTCCCATTTGATGCTGCGTGATAACTCTTCATTGGTGAATAACCCGCAAACCAATGAATGATTTTGCCACGACACGCAGTGCACCCGGGCCCTTTATTCATACGTGACATGGTTTCACATGTTTTTTTGGGATGTGCTACGTCGCATCTGTCCTCTGAGGCCCTGCTGATCCGGGGGGCGTCGCGCCGATTGGCGCACTACAGCTGCGAATACAAGAGCTCGCCCCGTCCGCGGCCCGCCGGGCTGAGCTCAAATGCATACAAACCTGTGTAGCGCGCCCTCAACAGCTGCTGCCCGGGGTCAGGAGGGGCTTGCTTACTGACGTGCTTGACCGCCGGTTACTATTTTTGTTTCTTGGTAGCAAATAACGTGTGATTCTGCGGAGTTGGTGCCCGCAGGCGGTGACTGGGGTACTGTGTTGGTTTCCGTCAGTATGCCAGCGGGGACAGCTGGTAGGGGGGAGCGCTGAGAGTCGGAAGCCCCGGAGCGACATCATTGACTGTACAACTTGATGCGGCGCCTGTAACATGACATGCGCTGCGCCACAATATATACCGGCATCACACATTTTTATACATGTATCTGTGCATATATAAGTGATTGATTGTAATTCTAATTATTGCTAAAGGTCGCGGAGCGGTTTGTTTTTGTTCATATGCTGTATGGGCGGGCGCCGGCGCGCTTTTAGAATGCACATGTACAACACGAAGGCGCCTGTTTTAATGCTCTCCTAAACCCAAACCAACACAGCAGCAGAGCGCATGCTACGCCCCGCTGAAGACAGTGTTGTCTGGCACCTCTAAGAGGTCTCTGATTGCCAGTTTCCTTTAAGTATTTCAGCACTCATTGTGGTATTGGCAGGACATTGGCAAGCTCTAGTCCGGCATATTTCGGTCTAACCAAATACGAAATGGCACATCGGTGTCTGTGTGAGTAGCGGGCTAAACCTCCACTGGGCGGCTCGGACGAACATCGATCTCGTTCGTGCTGTCGGTGAGACTTCATTCCTGAGGTAGCCCGGAGACGCGTCACGGTATACATCATAAACTATCATAGCTCACGCAGTGGTGTGAGTGCAACAAAGCAGGTGTACTTTGCCCACCGGGGCAACAAGCCAGCAAGCTAGCGACAGGCAGACAGCGCTGTTATGTAGCAGGCAGGCTGGCGTTGATGCCGCATCGCTGATTCAATGCCGTTGCACACTTGATCACGTGGACTGCATGTATCTGGCACGGCAGGATCGCGCAGTAGGATTTCAGAAGGGGGGAGGGGGGGTAGCAATGTGGTGTAGTCGGTATGTATCCAGTATGTACATGAAAACTTGGCCCGGAGGGGGGATGGGGGGCACTCGCCCTTCTCTCATCAAGAGCATGGCATGCAACGCAGCAGGGACAGCGGGTCGTGAGGCAATTGTGGTACATTCGATTCTTTTATTGTTAAATTTCAGTTGTTCAGCCAACTTGCCAACAACCAAACAGGTATTATCCTTGGTACAGCAGAAAAGGTTTGCCAGGGTCACATGGTGCGGTGGCAGCTACATTGGGGCTAGGCAGAGAAAACTCGCCAACAGGAAAAAACTAGGTGGTGCCTGTCCAGTATGTATGTGTTTGTATCCTGGGGGCGGCAACACGCTGCCATCATTTTCTAACAGTGCATCAGCGCACTGGCCGGGCGGCCTGTACGTTGCACTGTGTTATGTATGTGGGGAGCAAGGGCAGGGAAAAGGAGCTGAAAAGGCCCAAGCTCCTCTATGAGTACACTCCGAAGACTTTTTGTAAACTTGGGCGCCAACGGGGGCAACAGAAGCGTGGTCTTGGTATTCGTCTTGATCTTGTTGTACAGCCCAGCCGCCAGGTGGAAATGTATCGGGGCTCATCTGGCGGCGGGGTGGTCGAGGGCGCTCGCTCAGCGAGTGGCGCCGCGACAGCCGACAGCCGAAGCTGGAAACCGAGGCAGTCGGAAGCGGGCTTGCGCAGTGGAATCGGCCAGCTACAGGATATGGTACACGACATCTTTTCCCTCCTCCCTGCACGGGTCGGAGGCAGGTAGTCGGCGTGCCGCCTCAAGCCGGGCAGCAGCCTTAGTAGCGCGGGTCGTCGAGTCGGGATGAGGCGCCAGTCTTGTCGGTATGTATCACTACAGTAGTAGTGCTGGGACGAAGTAGCTCCTCGGCTGCGCTAGCGGGGTTGGCGCTCGGTGTTGTATGTTGGGGACGAGAAGGGCCGGCGGTGGTCGCGGCGCTATGTGGCAGCTGCCGGTCTTGAAAACTCTAGGGTACAGGTGTTCTTTGCAGAAGTACCAGTCCAACGGGGTGAGCGCGTCGTCGTTTTGATGGTGGTCGGAGAAGTCGAAATGTACAGGTGGGGTAGTACAGAAAGGCAGTAGTACAGCCTTGATCATAGATTGGGTACGGTAGTGGCGAGTAGCCAGGTTCCGAGCGGGCTACTCGGAACCGGCCACGGGGTCGTCGTCGCCGGGAAGAATAGCGAGAAGATGATGCGGAGTCTCGCCATTTAGGTCCAGGAGTCGAAAGAGCGCAGGTATCGCGCCTCGTCGAGGCTCTTCCTGCTGGACTGGCCGGCGGCTGTGGCCGTAGGAGTGGAGAAACTGCCGCTCGGCGAAGAGGCCGGCGTGCTGCTGAAGCTGCCGGTCAGGCTCAGGTCCTCGACAGACCACGTGCCCCAGGAGGAAGGCGACGCAGGTGGGGTGCCGGAAGGGAACCAGGAGGCAGAGCCGGCGGAAGGAAGCACCAGCTGCGGCAGCCGGCTCGGCGGCACGGGCACACTCGCGCTGGAGGCCGCCGCTTTGCCAGTGATGAGTGCAGCGCCGGCGCCGGCGCCCGCCTCGGGGCCGCCGGCCACGCCACCTCCTGTCGCTACGGCCGCGCAGCCTACGGCGCTCTGCTTGAAGTAAGCGCGCAGCATGTCGAACCTTGAGTCGGCGCTGGGCGCGGGGGAGGAAGACTTCAGCTTGATTGTCGTAATGTCAGGCGGCGCTCAGGGTGTGAGCGTCGGTCTGGCCAACTATTGAGATATGCTGTTGGGTCTCGACGTCTCGACGACTCAGCGAGAGTTCACCGGAGGTGTTGCAGGGCACCTGAGAGCACACTTGGCGTCTGACATACAGGATAAGGACGATTATTCTTTGGGAGAATCCCGTCCCTATGGAGGGTTCGATAGCGGTTGACGCTGATGTTGGAGGACGCGGGCGGAGATGGGAATGGCGGTGGTGGTGGTGATCGCTGCGGTTCTTGGGCGACCCGCCTTATCGTCCCCTGATGCTGTGCAGATATCCGACAAAGCATTCATCATCGTCCGGGCCATCATCGGTACACGAAAGAAGGGGCGGTAAAAAAGTAGTACGCGTAGATGGTAATATTGTCGCTGTTTCACGCAGCCAGCGAAACGGATTCTATCCGGTAACAGCTGAGAATCGTAAAATATATTGCACGTGTACGGGAATGGTGTGCATGAATATACTGGCAAGGGTTTCCGCGACGATCCACGTCAGACCATATGCCACGCAAGCAGGTTCTTCGCATATAATACGCGCGAACACGCTCCGAACACGCGCATCCGCGCATCTCCTGACTCGTATACACAGTACAGCACTTTTGCACCAGCAGCACGAGTGCCGACTGCGCATGCTCTCGTTTTTAGATGTGTTGGCGAGGAGCAGTGGGGCAGCTGGGTAAAGATGTCGTAGGGCGAAGCAAGCTGTTTAGTATGCATGTGTGTTGCCGGTGCAAGACTGCATGCTGCAATGCAGCGCTAGACTGAGTGTTACTAGCGATGCGGAAGCTACAGCAGTGGCTGCATGCACATGAGTGAATAATACGTATTGAGTAAGCACCGTAGTTAAGGATAGGTATCAGCCTGGCCGCGTAGTAGCAGCTAAACGCGACAGCGGAATTGCTCCGCATCACCGAAATATGCAGATATTATAGTCGCTACCAGACGTGTAGAAAGAACGATCGGTCGCTACCCGTACGTCGCTACGCCATGACTGGGCAAGGAATACCACCCCGTCCTTGAAACAAATAAGGAGCTTTAGTGCAGCGCAATGGCAAGGCGAGCTGCTGCTCGCTGTGAGCCAGTACCTGTACGAAACTTCACCTACAAGGTACTATGGACCTATGGTACAGTGGCGACCATCTACTGTACAGGTGGTCGCTTTTTGTGTTGCGTGGCGATTACAGCAACACGCACAGCCCAGCGCACGCACGCGCTTCTGCAGGCCCCTATATATATGCCGGCCCTGGACCTGCCGTGCCACCCGATTCTACCGTTCCTGCTACTATTCCGCTTCGCTGCACAATAATCCTTATACATTCGAGGGCGGGTGACACCAGGAGTGGACACAGGGTTACACAGAAGATGTACTGGTGACACAGGGCGACGGAGGCAGCTCTCGCCTGTTGCCCACAGTTTCAGGATTGTCACCTTTCCCTTGAATTTACAGTAGCTGTTCTATTTATCAGTACAGTACAGGTATGTTCTGACGACGCGCTTACGGTGCGCGTTTCGTGTAGAGTATCGACCTGTCCCAGTGTAGAAAAACATCGGACGAATTATTTTGCCGGCCCTAAACATTGCGGCTGTATCTGGTATCAGCACCGCTATCTTTATTACGTAGCCAGCTCATCACCACAGCAACTAGATTTTTTGTGGCGCATACCACCGAGCAAACTGCGCTTTATTCAGTAGCTGTAGTGTGCGCTAAGGATTATATGTTGTAAATGAGGACTTGATTTCCCTGGCCGGTTCCCGCCTCTGTTGGCCCGTAGCTGGATTTCCTTCTGGATTTCCTTCTGGATTTCTGTGTGGATTTCTTGAATGTTGCGTCTAGCACATGTAATCATTTTCCTGGCCGCATGAAACTATGATTTTCTTACATCGGTGCTTTGAAATATGCGCACTAAAAGCAGAACCAAAAGCAATTGTGAAAGGTTGCCAGCAGCAAATACAGATATACAAGCCTGAAACCAAGGGTCAAGCAGGCCAGGGAGCCAAGAACCAAGGATGAGCCATGAGAACCACGAAGTCGCCAAGTCGCCAAGGAAGCAAAGGGTCGAGGGAAACACTTAAAGCCAAGGAACGATCAGTAGGAAAAAATCCGAGAGGGTACAGAGAAACCAATGGGGACCACCACCCAGAGGTGGGCCATCAGCCGCGGCGAGTGCGCTCACAGCCGATGACCCGGGTTATTAGCAACAAAGGGTGATGAGCGACGCGACGCAGGCGCGGGAGCACCATCACGTGCTGAGCACGCGGCCGCGACTTTGCCAAGAACGTTGTCCGCATGCGCGATGTTGATGAGCAAGGAGAAACGGCGGCGCCACGCAGACAAGTTGGCCGATTTTCAGGCCAGTGTGCGTGTGGCTAGCTTTCGCAAGTTCCACCAAGAACGCCCCAGCGTGCGAGGACAGCGAGCCGAACTCGGAGACGGTGAAAGGTACAAGCAAAGCGAAGCATGCCGGCGGCGTTTCGGAAATCCTCGTCATACTTATGGATTTGTGGCGCTTTGCGGCCCGCAATTCAGTCGTTGGATCCGAGCTTGACACGCCGATAGGGGATAGGGGCAATGGTGGTATGAATCGACAGCAACCGTGTTCCCGCGGATACCACCATACCCAAAAAGCCTAGGCAATCACATCCGCCGGCCGGTCGTCGCTGCCCTTCGGAAGAGAAACAAGCACCTACGGGTCCGTGAGGTTATGGACACCCACGCCTAGGGCGGACTTAACGTCTTGGCAAACGTCGGAAAGGCCATGTGCCGCCCACTCGTGTGCGGCGTGATTGGAGCCACCCGCCCCAGAGCACCGTGCCACGTGATCATTGTCCGCGTCCTCCCAAGCCGATTCAGCGACCCCCACGCACGCTATCAGCCTCAAAACGGGCCAGCATGCCTTATTCCGAGAAGGAGCAAAAACCACAAGGGCATGGCTCGCCGGGGGAGAGGACAAGAGCCGTTGGAAGGCTGAATGGGCGGCAAGCGGGAACGCGGAACATGGAATCGTAGTACTCGCTCGGGGGAACGCTCACGGACTTCACCAAGGCGACCCTCACTTCTGGAGGATCAGTCACCAAGAACGCTGACGCAGCGCGTAAGAGGCGGCCCGGAAGCGGTAACTGTTAGGGCCGCTTGCATGCATATGCGCAGCAAGCTTTGCGAAGCGGACCGTGTGGATGCGGTGGCTCAGGGTCTCTTGGGCTTTCCGCATGGAATGCAAGGGGAAGTCCGAGTGATGCGGGATAGCTTGGAGGTCGGCCGCCGAGCGCATTGCAGACGCCGGCTAAGCCTCAGCGGCCGAGCAGTTGGCACGAGGAATGGAAGAGCGCTTGCAGGTGAGCAACTTTAGGGCAGAGGCCAACAACCCGCTAGATCCTCAAGCACCCCGCACGTCCCCACACTCGTCAACGACACTACGCGTATGAGCAGCACGAAGCTCGACAACCCACATCGGCGCCGACACGTTGGCGCCGGCATCGGGCGCCAACGTTGGAGTGGCCAAAGCCCGGTTAATCGAGGACGTCCCAACAAGGTAGAGGCTATGAGGGCTGGATACGCCTGACGCCTCGGAAAGGAGCTCGCCGGCGTCGCTCAAGGTGGCGTGTTGAGCACGGAGGAAAGTCACGGCTTGGCCAACCACACGGGCCGCATCGTCGATGTGGCAGGCATCTGCGACAAGCATGTTATCGCCGATGCCGAGGCCGCCGAACTGGACCTGGAGGGAAAGTTGCGTGCGCATGGAGGGCGTATCCAAGAGGTCCGGGTTAACACCCGAATGCCGGCGAGCGTATAAAACGCGGTGGCGTCTGCATCTTCGAGGAAGGACGTAATAGTGTCGCCATACTGCCCCTCAAAGCGACCCAAGCCCCAAGGCGTGAAGCGGAAGTGGCGGCCGAAACGGCGGCCGTAAACTTGCAACAAACGAATAGGGGTAGCGACAATCTTGTATCAATACTACATGTCTACCACGATCGGGCTACTAGTACCGGGTAGTGGATATCTCGATATGTCCGCTCTGTAGAGCGGTCGGTGGTCTCCTACTCAGGAGGTCCCTATATCGATTCCGGTTCTTTCACATCAGGGCAATATCGGCGTCCAGGCTCGTGCCCCGGGTTTACCCGGCGGATGCATGTCCTTCGTCAAAGTCCTTCGGGTTTCGAATGAGGCAATGGTATGCTTTGATGCCGCCTATGCCAGGCCTACGACTACATTTGGCGCATGAGGTCAAGTATTGAAGCGGCTTGCGCCAATGACCCAGGACGAACTTTACTTTTATAACTCGATATGCATGTATACGCTAGACGCGGATGGATAATTGGATATATATATATATATCAACGGATAGATAGCGACATAGTCGCTGGTCGCTATCACCGTGTGCCGGGTGTAATAATGTTTACTACTAGTAGTCGTGGTTTCCTTTCCCTTGTTTACTTGGTACGGCGCCAATACGGTGCTAATATGCCCGGTGCTAGTATCCCCGTATCGCCCGAGGAGCTGCATCGACCCCGCAGCCCCTCGAGGACCTGCGTCAACTACCCAGCAGCCCCTCGGCAGTTTCATCGTCCGGCGGAAGTTGATGTACTTCCGTACGGCACCACCCGCGTGCGGTTCCCGACGCAATCACCACGGGTAGCGCTGCTCCCACATGTTGCTTCGTCGTGTGCTTAATTAAAAGCACAAGCGGGCTTGTTTGTACCCATCTTCCCTTTGCCGCGGCCCACCCACCACGAGGCCGCGCCGCAACAGAGCTCGACGTGTCTTCGTGACATGCAAGGTCTTTGGTTTTACAAGCCCCTCAAATGACGCCCCGCGCCAAGCGCGAGGACATGTCTCGCTGGCCGGGAAGATTGTCCATAGGGCACCGTTCGCCGGCTCTTCGCGCCGACAACAAGTGTCCCACTTTGAAAACCGTTCGACTGATTCGGTAGGGGGGGGGGGGGGGGGGGGGGGGGAGCTCTTCGCGCCTCGCGACACAGGAGCCCCCCATATGCCGCCGGCCATAGGTGCGCCGTTTCAGAAGACCGCAAGTTGCGGGCAGGGACGATCCATGCACCGGTGGGACTTGCAGTTTTAACACGCTACTTGCGCTTCAACCGACCTGCCCCTCGCAGCCCCATGCACACAGCTGATCGGCGCCAACCGGCCACCACTGTAAGCCGCCTCCGGGCACCCGCGCAGTAGTCGGCTGGCGCTATCGGGCTGCCACTACGCGCACTTGGCCGGCACCATGCAGCCGCCCCTACACCGTGTGTCTCTGACGCTTTCGCGGTGTGGGCATCCAGATGGTCGACGCCAACTAACGGGCCGCCACTGCATCTTGTGCCCCCATCGCTTCCACGGCCCGGGCACGCAGCTCGTCGGTGCCAACGGGCCACCGCTAACCGTTCTGCCTCGGTTGCTTCTACAGTAGCACCGGCCACGTCGCATTGGGTCGGCGCTATCATGCCGGCACTGCACCATGTGCCCCAGTCGCTTCCGCGGCCCGAGCACGCACTTGATCGGCGCCATTAGGCCGCCTATGCACATGTGACCCGGTCGTCTCCGCGGCCCGGACACGCAGCAAGTCGATGCCAGCGAGCCGTAACTGTACCATGTGCCATGGTCACTTCCGCTGTCCGGGCACGCAGTTGGTCGACGCCAACGGGCTGCCGCTGCACGGTATGCCCCGCTTGCTTGCGCAGCCCCCGGCACGCAGTCGGTCGGCGGAATCGGGACGCCACTGCAACATGTTCCTTGGTCGCTTCCGCGGCCCGGGCACGCAACTCGTAGACGCCGTTGGGCCGCCACTGACCATGTGCCCCGGTTGCTTTCGCAGCCTCGGACATGCGGATGGTCGGCACCAACGGGCCGTCGCTGCATGTTTTGCCCCGATTGCTTTCACGGCAAGAGCACGCAACGTGTCGGTGCCATCAGGCCGCCACTGCACCGCCATGTGCCCCGGTCGCTTCCGTGGCCCAAGCCAGTATGGAGCCAGTCGGTGCCAACGGGCTGTCTCTGCACCACCATGTGCCCCGGTCGCCTTCACATCACGGGCACGCTTATGGTCGGCGCCAACGGGCCGCCGCCGCACACTGTGCCTCGGTCGATCCCGCGGCCCGTGCACGCAGTTGGGCGGCGCCAATGGGCCGCCGTTGCACGTCGTGCCCCGCTTGCTTTCACAACACTTCCCGCGGTAACCCGTACGACATTTCGCGATCCGAATACGGTACGAATAATATGTTCGAGCGCGCCGCGCCCCTGCGCCGCGGGATCCGCGTCGCGCCGCCCGAAGTACCCGCTCGGCACGGCGGCGGCGAATCATGCATCCACTAGCCCAACCCCGTCCATCCCACTAGCTCCCGCCCACCCCGTAACCCTATCTCCTAACCCCTTCGAGGACACGGCTGGCTCGGGGCGCGTGTATGTCCCGGGACAGCGGCCGTGAGGTCCACCCTTGCGACTGCCGCCCGATTGACCACCCCCATGAGGGATTTGCGTTTTGCTGACACCATACGCCTTTAGGGCCAAAACGGCTAGGATAGAAAGGCAGTTGAGTCGAAATAGAAGGCACACATAGTGTACGTCTCCCCCTAGCTGGTCCGACTGAGTCTGTGCCATCGGTGCGAAGTTTATGGTTATTGGGGCGGCGCTCTTATCATTCGGTTTCTGCGGGGTCGCCACGGAGACCCCGCAGCACGCCGCATGCGTGGCCGTACCGGTCGCAACCCGCCCACCATCGCCGCATAAAGAGGTACTTCTGGCGCTACGGGTGGTCGCGGTGTCGGTGGTTCACAGTCGTGCGTGGGCGTGCTAGAGGCTAGAGCATGGGCAATAGGCCGCGCGATGTGCGCGTCGCGTTGCCGCAAGTGCACACTGTACTAACGGCGCGAACCGCATATCGGATCTTATATCCGGGCATTTTTCGCAGTATCGTACGGGTTACCGCGGGAAGTGTTGTGTTCGCAGCCCGGACACGCAATTGGTCGGCGCCTATGGGCCGCCATTGCACCAGTGCCCCGATCGCTTACGCGCCGGGGCACTCAATAGCTAGTCGGTGCCATCGAGCCGCCGCTGCACTTTGTGCCCCGGTCGCTTTCGCAGCCCCGGGTGGGCAACTAGTCGGCGCCATCGCCCGTCGTTGCGCGGAGCTTGCTACATATTACATCGCCCATTCCGCCCTCCGCCCGCCCGCCGCACGCACGTCCGACCGTGCGTGCGACGGTAGCCATCCATTTTTCTCGGAGGCGGTGCAGCTCCTCTTCCGCCCGGCCGGCGCCCTGCTGCCGGCGCCCAAGATATGTTGGCAAGTGCATGGCCCCCCTCCCTCCCTTGAACGGTTTTTGGGGTCGGACTAGTAGTTGGGGTTTCCTTTTCTGTGTCTACTTAGCAGGCGCGGTACGGTACTAGTATGTCCGGTCAGTGCTAGTATGCCCCGTGCAGTATGCATCGACCCCGCAACCTCTCGAGAACCTGCGTCGACTCAGCTGCCCCTCGGCAATTTCATCGTTTGGCGGAAGTTGCCTTACGCCCGTACGGCATCACCCGCGCGTGGTTCCCGACGCAACCATTCCGGGTGACGCTGCTTCGTCGCATGTTGCTTCGTCGTGTGCTTAAAAGCACAAGCGGGCTTGTTTGTCCATGCCATCTTCCTTTGTCGCGGCGCACCCACCATGGGGTCCCGGTGCGGCAGCCACGAACACCCTCCCCTCGCTCAATTTTGCGGGCGGTCTGTCGCCTAAGCTTTCTGATCCTTCCCAAAAGCTTGTAACGAAGCCAAAGCGCCTTATTTTCGGTAATGTGTTTGCGCTCCCTCCCTCCCTTGGAAAAAATTGAAATTGAAATTGAAATTTGTTACAACGTCTAGTCTGCTGCATCCACTCGCTCAGACTGAGTTGCTCTTAGGGCCTGCTATCTCTAACCACAGTGGGGAACACGAAGTGTTATCACAGCTCAAGCTACCGGCCATCCTCCAATGTTTCCTAGCCCCTCCTCCTTCCAGTGGGCAATAGCTAAGACAGCAACGCCCCCTTGCTGTCCCTACCTAAGTCAGATCCATCCCATCCAAAGCTCAGCAGGCACGCTAAGGCAGCCAGAGGCGTCCCGCCTGCTGGCACTGAGGTGTGATCACTGTGAGATTCAGATGTGACGCAAGTGTGCCCTGCTGGTGACGAACGACGACATACGGGGACGATACGGGACGGACGAGGGACGTGGATTTCATACCGAGTAGCGACGACTATCGCGCGCGACCTGTAAAGTACTATATGAATTTCTCATTTCCATAACTTCATCAAATTGATATATGCGCACGCGGGCTCGCGTGTCGCCCGCCGACGCGGAGTACCCGGGCTAAGTACAGGCGGCTGCACGTACTCGCTGCACATCGCTGCACATCGCTGACCCCGCGGTGTGCGGCGATGTGCGGCACGACGGGCGGAGGTGTGGGCGGATGTAGGTGGTACGGTAGGTGGTAGGCGGTAGGTGGTGTTCGTAGGTGCGCGTTTTAATGCAGCCGCCCTAACTGCTGATGATTGTGTAACGCCCCAGCACGCGCATGAAGTACGGGGTCGCCTGGCGGTCACCGCCGCTCACCGCTGAACCAAGCGCGGACAGCCGCGCACTCGCATTTGTGCTCCCTGCCGGTGGTGGGCTACATCCACCCCAACTCTCAACCCCCCCCCCCCCCCCCCCCCCCCCCCGCGCGCGCGGCAGCAGGCATGCCGGGAGAGGGATGGATGTCGAGTGTGTCGAAGAATGGCGTGTACACATGCAAGCACTGCCACGGCATCGTGACGGGCAGTAGTGAAAGGACGGCGCGAGAGCGGCACTTCCGGAAATACCCGAACTGTAGCCACTCGTTGAAGCGTGCGGCTAAGTTGCACCGCAAGGCCGCCCTTATTACAAGCAGCAGCAGCAGGGCGGCAGCAGCAGCAGCAGCAGCGGCAGGGGCGGCAGCAGGAGTAGCTGCAGCCGTCGGAAACGGCCCGCCGGCGCCGGTCTCGGAGGACGATGTGATGGGTGTGGGGGAGGACCCCGTTGGCGAAGACGGTATGGACATCGACGCGCCTGCGTGGCCGCCGGCGGACGTGGAAGCTGCCGATGAGGGCGTGATACGGAAAGGCGATCCCGGTGACTTCTACATGAAGGTCATCGCCAAGAAGTTCCGGGGAGTATGGCACTACGGCGTGATAACCGGCGTCGTTACCGAGTGGGTGTTGGAGGACTACGGCGGGGCGACCCAGTGGCGCGCTGTTTTCGAGGACGGTGACATTGTGGACCTTCTGCGTTCAGAGGTGAGTGGGCCCGGCCTGCGTGCGGGTGGCACCACTCAACTGCGGTTGTATGGAATCACACGCACCCGCCCGGTCGGCGTGGCAGGTTGTGGAGGCTATGGCGGCTGCCCAGGAGCACCCCCCTGTGGATGCGGACGGGGATGCTCGCTTGGTAACCGTCCATGAAGGCGATGACTTGTCCAGTGAATCACGCACCTTGCCCGGCGTGCGTTCAACACAACCCGGCTGGCGGAGGCCAAGCACAACACTGGCTGCCATGGCGTGTGCCATGTGCATGTGGTCCTGGGCTATGTCAGCATGGTCAACCTCTTCCCCCTCGCGCCGTTCCACCTGTTTTTTTTTGGCTTGGGAAGGGACTTCTGGAGGAAATTTGTCACCGTGCAGGGCCACATTGGATTCCGAGCTATGAAGCAGGAAGACCGGCGCCAGGCTTTAGTCCCGATACCCAGCAACTTTGGACGCGAGTTGCGCCCTTCGTTTGCGGTGTCCAAGAAGTCGAAAGGTAAACCCCCCCCCCCCCCCCCCCGGGCGTGGGCGTGGGCGTGGGCGTGACGGCATTCCCCTCCATGACTGCAGGGTCAGGCAAGGTGACGGTGCAGTCCGGCTGTTCATGGAGGACTGCTTGCACCACATGGAAACGTTTTCCATTCTCAACGCCGGTCCGCTGTTCGAGGAGGCCCGGGTGAAGGCGATCATGACCGAGAAGGAGCTTCGCGTCCCCAGGCGGTGCTTGGGCACATGTACAAGCGCATGCAAGGAGCTGCGTGGTTCGTCACGCGGTGGGGGTTGCAGAATGTGGTGACGGAGGAGGACGGCCCCGAGCGCAAGGCGCAGGTGGACGCGCTCACCAGGGAGGGGAGGACTCGAGAACCAGCGCGGCGCCAAGGCGCGGCGGCCGGGGCAGCGCGGCGCCAAGGCGCGGCGGCCGGGGCAGCGCGGCGCCAAGGCGAGTGGGATGGGCGGGGCAGCGGTTGCTACCGAGTGAGGCGTAGCATCGTTTGCAGTAGCAACGCAGCCTTTCCGGTGTGACGCCGCCTGGATGTAACCCGGCAGTACGCGCAAAGTGCAAGTGCAAGCTGCTGATGGCGGGGATCCCGCGGGCGGGGGGGGGGGGGGGGGGGGGGGGGGGGGGCAGCGGCTGTGGGATAGGCGCGGCAGCGGTTGCTACAGAGTGAGGCGTCGCATCGTTTGCAGTAGCAACGCAGCCGTTCCGGTTGCATAGTGTGACGCCGCCTGGATGTCACCCAGCAGTACGCGCAAAGTGCAAGTGCAAGCTGCTGGTGGCGGGGATCCACGCGAGGTCGCAGGACGGTGCGCGAGGGGGGGGGGGGGGGGGGCAACGGCTGTGGGATAGGCGGGGCAGCGGTTGCTACCGAGTGAGGCGTAGCATCGTTTGCAGTAGCAACGCAGCCTTTCCGGTTGCATAGTGTGACACCGCCTGGATGTAACCCAGCAGTACGCGCAAAGTGCAAGTGCAAGCTGCTGATGGCGGGGATCCCGCGGGGGGGGGGGGGGGGGGGGGCAGCGGCTGTGGGATAGGCGGGGCAGCGGTTGCTACCAAGTGAGGCGTAGCATCGTTTGCAGTAGCAACGCAGCCTTTCCGGTTGCATAGTGTGACACCGCCTGGATGTAACCCAGCAGTACGCGCAAAGTGCAAGTGCAAGCTGCTGGTGGCGGGGATCCACGCGAGGTCGCAGGACGGTGCGCGAGGGGGGGGGGGGGGGGGGCAGCGGCTGTGGGATAGGCGGGGCAGCGGTTGCTACCGAGTGAGGCGTCGCACCGTAGCAACGCAGCCTTTCCGGTTGCATAGTGTGACACCGCCTGGATGTAACCCAGCAGTACGCGCAAAGTGCAAGTGTTACACGTCCGTGTGCCCCACCCAATGACATTGCGCCCGACCTCACTGACGGCATGTCTCACTCTCCTTCATCTCCTGGGCCGTCCGCCGCCTCACCATGCGCACCCCACCAGCCGCGCGTGCCTTCTCGGAAGCCTCACACACGGCGGCGCGAGTCGCGTCGTGGAACGCGTCCCTGACATGGCGGAACTCCGCCCTCACCGTGGCCGTGGTCGGGCAGGGGACTGCCCGCTGATGGGTCGCCATGCATGGGTACTTGGGGCCGCACAAAGCCGGGGTGCCGTCGCAGCAACACTCCCAGTCCGTCCGTTGGCCGCAGTCCACGCACATGATAGTGCATGTGGCCGCCTCCCGCCACTGCTCGTAGTGCTCCGGTCAACATGGCGACGAGCAAGTCGGCATGTCCCGCAGGTGGCTGCGGGGCGGGTGGCGCGAGCGCAGCCTCGCTCGCCTCAACAACCCCCTCAGCCCGATCAGTCGCCTCGACCACGGCCTCCTCCGCCTCCTGACGCGGCGCACCATGCGCATCATCGTCGCCTGGAAGGGCGTCCCCCCCCGCAACGGCGCCGTCGGCGGTGGCCGACGCCGTCGTGGCGGGGTGCTGTGAGGAGGTGGCCCTAGACATAGGTGGGGCCGGCACCGCCATGTGTTGCTCCACATGCGGTGCGGTTCCTGACGCGACAGCTCCGTCGCACCAGTACCGGCGCCGGCACCCCACGCCTGCTGGGCTTACCACCAACCGGCATGTTTCCTTTGGGAGGCGGTTCATCCGCGTCGGAGGTGAGCGGCGGTGCCTGTGTGGGTGTGGATACTGCCCGGCCATTAGGGCTCCCGCCGCCTGCCGCTCCGCCGACCCACGCCGCGGCGTGTGCTGCGCCCCGCATAGTCGCCTCGAATATATTATACATGACGCGGGGACGGGGGGGGGGGGGGGGGGGGATTCGTGCGTTTCGTATGTCGGCGGAACGGCGTGCGAAGCTGCGGCTGGTGAAGGTGGTGGAAGTAAGCGTGGCGGCGTCGGCGGCGTATTACCGTGCGTGCATGCGTGCGCAACCCCACGGCAGCAAGCCCCGGACTCGGCGTGTGCCGGCGGCAGAGCTGCGAAGCCATGGACACGGTACGGGAACCCAAGTCTGGCTAAGCAACTGCCGAGGCTGGCGGCTTAACCCCCATGTCCGGCGGTTGAGGGACGGAAAGTGCGTAGAAGTTGATCGGCAAAGCGGGCATATAAGCCTGGCTGTGCTAGGTTCCTATTAAGTAATGGCGGTTTGTGCTAAGTAATTCGTAGGGGTGGACCATGCAGCGGAGGTAGGGGGCGGTATAAATGAGGCCGGGCACACATACTGCTCCACGAAACGACACTGTGGCACGTGTAGTTGAATAGACCCCCCCCCCCCCCCCCCCCCCCACCCCCCGCCGGGTCGGCCCGCCGGGTCGGCCCGCCGACCCACCACGGCATGTAATATGTGTCATGCATCGCCGGGGTATGTGTGAGTGGATGCCCCGCCGCCACATCCCCCCCCCCCCCCCCCCATTTACACTTGTGCACTCATTAAGTTTGGGCTGGTTTCGGAGCAGTACATGTACGTATGTATATACATACAATGGAACGTAGGACCTGCGCGGAAAGAGGCGGGGCTGGCGGAGTGCGTTGGGGGTGCGTAGAGTAGCGTGTTGGTGAGATTCGGGGTGCATCGGACGCCGGATGCCCATCCACCCAGCGTAAAAGGCGCGTACGTAATATTCACACTATATTAACACACAAATGTGTGAAAACCGGACATTCCGTGCCGGATGGGTGGGAATACGGCGTCCGATGCAGCCAAAACCCCAGGGACACGCTATTCTATGCACCGCCAATGCACTCCGCCAGCACCGCCTCATTCTCTGTCGATTTCGAAAACGCCTTCACATTATCCACCGCTAATAATTGCAATAAATTGCCACCGTGTAATGTTGTCACGATGTGCGCACACAACAACACTTACTACCGGTTCCGACGCGGATGGAGGCGGGGCTTGCGGAGTGCACTGGCGATGCACAGACTAGCGTGCTGCAAATAATTGGGGTGCATCGGACGCCGGATACCCATCCACCCGGCGTAAAAGACGCGTAATATTCACACTATATTAACACACAAATGTGTGAAAACCGGACATTCCGTGCCGGATGGATGGGAATACGGCGTCTGATGCAGCTAAAACCCCAGGAACCCGCTATTCTATGCACCGCCAATGCACTCCATCCGCAACCCCCGCCTCATTCCCAGTCGTACGTGCTTGTGCACACGCACGGAATGCTTGCACTGCTCCGAAACCACTGTCACATACCCCGCTCATTGGGTACCGATTGCGGCGCATGCACGGCTAGATATTTGTTTACATAAACCCGGGGGGGGGGGGGGGGGCACAGTGTCCCGCTACTCACCCTGCATTGGATTAGGGCGACGATTGCAAACAAGACGAGGAGGCGCGAATGAACTGCTCCGAAACCACGCGATGTGCCCGGTGACCTCCATATCCAGCACGTCCACCGATGCAAGTAATAAGGACAGGACCCCCCCCCCCCCCCCCCGCCCCCCCCCACCCGCCAAAGTGGAGGAAGTGTAGGAGTACAACCGGAGCATGACGTGATCCATTGTCGCTTATTTACAAGCACGGGCGGTGCTGCCAGACCCGATCGTCTACGGCCGATATAATATTCACACTATATTAACATCGGTGCACACCGCCGCACACCGCCGCACAACGCTGCGCGCGCACATTCGTCGCGCACATATACGCGCGCCCTACCGCACATATTATCCCGGATTCACTCGGTGAAACCGCGTATTCATTACGCCGTGCTACTTCAACAATAAACATTGCGAAATTACACCGACACAATGCCGCACCGACTAGCTCTTGACAATACGTGCATATAAATAGTAGTGGCGCGCTGCTCCTCGCCTCCGATGTGTCGCTCGTTGACTGCTGCGGAAGGCGGTCGTCGACTGGGTGTTAGTTTCTCCACCTCGGCCGCCCCCCCCCCCCCCCCCCCCCCCCACGCCCCTTCACCGCTCACAGCGCCATGGCAGACCTCGCCCCCCGGGCAAAAGTGGGCGGCGAGCCTTGTTGTCTCGCGTGTCCGCGCCGCCGGCATCGAGGAGGACGAGAAAGACATGAGGAAACGCGTGACAAGGTGGGCGCGCAACAAAACACTCCACCCTCCGCATTAGCACGCACCCACTCGTGGCTAACTTGTGCCGCGCGCAGGTTCGTCCGGGAGCGCCGTAAGGCCCACCTCAACGCCAAGGCTTCCACAGTGCCAGCGGCGCAACTCGTGGTGGCCGAGGAGGCCGCATCCTCAGCCGCTTAAAGGCGAAACGATTGTGGCTTGTTGTGGGCGTCTCGGCACAGGAGGCGTCCCGACGCGAAGGTAAGGAAGCTCATGGCGGCGTCGTCGACGGCACAGCCTCCCGGGGTGGTGAAGACACTGACGGATGACAAGAAGCGGAAGAGGCCAGTGAAGAAGCGCCGAGGTAAGAAACTGACGGTCGCGGAGTCGGAGGCGGAGTCGGAGGCGCAGGCGGAGGCGGAGGCGGAGCGAGGCGGAGGCAGCGAGATCGTCGAAGCGGAGGGTCCCCCGGGCACGCAAGAACAAGAACAAGTAGTAGCCCCCGCCCCCTTACCCCCCTCCCCTCACTCCCCCGGCGGGAGCGGCGGGCGGCGGGGGGGGGGGGGGGGGGGGGGCGGCGGGGGGACCACGCCCCCCCCCCCCCCCCCCCGGGCCACATTCCCCGATGGCAGCTGTCGCGAATATTGTAATTCAAACATTCTTCGGCAAACCGCTGCCTGCCCCCGCCCTCCTCCTCGCGAATATTTATGTAACGTGAGCACTCTTTGGCAAAACATGGCAGCCAAACCGCCCATCTGATGACCTTTGATCGGACGGCTGGCAGGCCCGTTCAGCAATACTAGCTATAATGTACACAAAATTCCCCAGTGTTACCGAATAGTACGGCTGCGATTTGCGCTCCCATGTACTAATAGTCGTAGTTATCCACAGGACCACTCGTCATCGCGCCCGGGTACCGGGTACCGGGTACTAGATACCCGGTACCGGCTCAATAAATATATCGCGTACTACCCGGTACTACACGGACAACCTTGTACCTTATACGTCAGTGCCATGTAACAATTTACCGGGCTAGTACGACTACCAGAATGATGACAAAAAAGATTTATCGCCCGCCGGCAATAACGCCGGATGTACTCGCACGTAACTGGATGGACGTGCCGCCACCAGCAGCAGCTTTCACGGATAATAGTGGTACCGGTACGGTAGTGCTTCGTCACCCGTATGTCACATCTGAATCTCACAGTGCATCATGCTGCAGTGGCATGCGGCGCACCCCGACGGCGAGGCCTCGCAGCCCGGCAGCCCCGCACATGACGGCGGCAACGGCGACGGTGAGGTGGACAACTCCGCAAACGGACAACGGCGAGCTTGAAGTCGCCTGCAGTAGCAAGGGCGCGGCTGAGCACGAGATCAGCTCGCCCGACACCTCGAAGGCAGCCGCGCCGGGTGTGCCCGCCAAAAGGCCGCCGCGCCCCACGCCCCTCAAGGCCCCCGGCAGCGATGCGGAGGAGGTGTGAGCCGAGGAATCAAGCCGGGCGGGCGGAGGGACAAACCATGCTCGGGTGCGATCGCCCCCCCATGGCGTCACGTGGTGGCTTCTATTGGAGGAAATATGCTCCTACAATGGAAGGGGGGTCCGGTCGGAGGAATGAGCTCCTACAACGTTTCTCCGACCATTCATAGGGGGGGAAGTGACATCACCGACGAATAACATCTAAGGGAGCGCGGCGACCGTTTTCCTGCAGTCGGGAAAACGGACCGGAAGAATCCGTGCGATTTCTACATTGTATGAGTTTCCTTGACGATTAGACAGAGTGCGAGTCACGTTGTGTCTTGTCTTACAAGCCCCTCGCCACACCAAAACAAGATGGGTGGGACGGGTGGGTGCGTGAAGCGCAACAACAACAGGGATGAGCGCTATGGTCTAGACAGTTGGCTAAGTAGTAGCTGCATGTAGGCAGGGAAACAGGTCGGGAGCTGGTGCGGTCGCGAGTCCGCTGCTCACTGTCCCGTCCTGGAAGATTCTAGACAGAGCCGAGGACTGGCTACTGTGCTATATTTTCCAGGTGGTAGTCGTTTGACCGCACAACTCGGTCCGTCGTCTGACTAAACTCAGTTAAGTACGAAACAACGATTAGACAGAGTGCGAGTCACGTTGCCGGGAAAAACCGTAAGGCCACAGCTAGCGGTGAAAAACCAGTCACTGTGAAAGATTAGCAGCGGAACGCTGCGGTGCCATGAAGCCGAAGAAGTAGCGGGCCCCAGCGGAGTCCATGGTGTCTGGCACGATGTAATTGAGCACCACGCCGCTGCCCACTGCCCAGCCGCCAAGCCAGCCAGCTGTAGGCATAGTGAGGCCCGTGGCCGAGGCCGCGGACGCCCCGCCACTGCGAAGGCTGTGCGACGACCAGCAGAAACCAGCAGGCGGGGTAGCGTCAACCGCCAAGGCAGCGGCAGTAACCCATTCGGAAGCAGTAGCCGCGGTCCACGTGCCGAGATCATCATTAGGGAGCTGCCGGGCAGCACGTGATCGCGGCAGGTGACGAAGAACTCCAAAAGCTCCGTCCGCGATTTCGGGGTGCGCCTCGCGGGCAATTTGCAGCACCGGACGAGGCGCACCAGAAAACTTGCCCTTAAGTACTCGACGGTACAACGTAATGTCGCGGGATTCAACCGCCAAATCGCGCACGCCGCACCCAGTACCAGTTCCCACGCGGTGACAAAAAAGGAAATTGACCGCGGTAACGAGCAGGGCACGTAATGTGGGCAGGTCGCACGCGGTGGACCTGTCAGAAACCAGCCGCTGCGCACGTCGAACACATGCGAGGGCGACGTCCGCAGGCAAAGGCACCCGGTAGTCAGGGGTGTCCAGCACCGGCTGAGCTAGCTCCCAACCGCGCATCGCATGGTTGATGAAAGGCCCAAGCGCCGGCGGCTCCTTGAAGTTATCGGTGAAAAAGGGGTTGATCGCTGAAAGGTCGGGTCCAAAGGCACCAGCCTTGTTGCGGCCACGTGCCGCAACCCAAGAGGTGTACCGAACGATGAGCGGCGGATCCGCCGTGTCCGGCAGCCTCCCATTTTGCACGCAAAACTCGCAGAACAGATTCAGACCCGTAAGGCTGTACGGTACGTTCCACGCGAAGATATCAAGAAATTCGCGGCACGGCGGCTAACCTCGTCGTCGCCGAGTAACCGCAGTAGCCCAGGTCTCATAATCGCTGCCCATGGTGCCGACGGTACGTTCGATTTCAACCCGTACCGCACAGTCGGGTGTCGTCTGCTGCGAGCATCCGTACATGAGACATGAAAAGCGTCCGCGGAAACGTCCAAGGTAGTGGCAGCAGTATTTAACGCCCGGCGGTAACCGGCGCGTTGCGACCGGTAGAAGAAGGACGGAAGGGAAGGCGGAAGAGCATCACGCTCCAGGGCGGCGGCCCGATGCCGGCGCGGCGCCCGAGCAGCCCGGGAAAGAACAGATCGCGGGAAGGAGGGTAGTGCAGTACCTCGGTAGCCATCTCGTGTAGCTGCTGGAGCCAAGGGCGACCGTGGCAGGCCGGGGCGATCACTGTCGCCGCGGCGCACGATTGCTGCAGTTTTAGCACCAGATCGTCCAACGGCTCCCAGGGGGGATTGAACCAGTTCACTTCGGCGCGCCATGTGGCGTCCGACTGGGCCAAGGAGTCCACCGCCTCGGTACCAGGGACCATCCACCGCGAGTTGTACCGAGGTACTAGAGCGTTCTTCATAGTCGCGAATCGGTCGACCGTATGAGGTCCCCATATGCGATCGACGTACCGGAATATACGAGGATTGATCATCCAATCGGAAAAATCCTTCTTGCGCGAAAGCGTGTCCGCCCATGCGTTCGATGCAGACCGAATGTACCGTACTCGTAAACGAATATCGTGTACATCAAGCAAATACCATAGCTTGCGCAGTTCCGCCACAAGTACCGGTGACCGAGTAGTCAAATTGGACAGGGTCTGCACCAGCGCCTGATTGTCCTCGTACAAAAGTACCCGGCGCCCCATCAGCCGTGGCAAAAATGACTGCATGGCGAGACATACCGCTTTGAGCTCCTTGTACGTTAAATGACGTCGACGATCCTCCTCGTACCAATATCCGCAGGCTTCTGTAGTTTCGCACAGTACCGCACCCCAGCCGTACTGGCTGGAGTCCGTGTGCAGATAGGCTGTTGCCACAATCGGTGCGCCGTTGTGGCGCGTGGGGACATCGCGCCACCACTCCAAGTCGCGAATTAGCTGACGCGTCAGAACGACCTTGCCACTCGGAGAGGAGCATCGGCCCAGGACGGTGTGCGCCTCGCGGAGGTATAAACTCGCCGGATGCATCGCCAGGTATAGGAAATGGCCCTGCCCGGCGAGAGACGCAAGCAATTTGGCCGGCGCGTGGCGGCGGCGGCGTGCAGCGATGCACACGAGGTCGCGGGCCAGGTTGGAGAGCCGACGCAGTTTCGCCGCTGGGGCGCGGAACTACATAGCGACCAGGTCCAAGTCCATGCCTAAGTGTTGCGACTGCTGGGTGGGCTCGGGGTGCACCTTGGTGGGGTGCTTGGCCATGTCCAGGCGCCCCCAGACTCGCTCGATCTCGGCCCGTAGGCGTAGAGCCAGCTGGCGCGAAGGTGCAAGAAACATGAAGTCGTCGATGAACGGTAGGAGGCAAACGCCGCGCGCCTTGCGGTGACGCAAGCGTCGACGGAAGGGCCGGCCGTAGCTGCTGTAGGTCGCGAAGCCTGGTTGACGCAGGTAGCGCACCATGACCGCCATCAGAGTGCAGAAGTAGTAAGGGCTTAGCGACCAACCCATGGGGAGGGCCGCAAAGCGCCACAGAGTGCCACATACGGTGATTGTAAAGTAGTCGCGGACGTCCTCCCGCAAGCCCAGGGCGTAGTAGCCGTCATGCAAGTCGAAGGAAAACGCCCAGACGCCGCGCTTCGCCAGGTACCGCAGGCGACGCAGAGTTTCGAATCGCATGAAATAGACCGCACAGTAAGAGTTTAGATGGCGCAGGTTTATGACAAGGCGCCACTTGTTGCAGAGCGGCTTCGGTACTGATCTAAACTAGTTTATGGGGTTTCCTCCCTTGACCTAACCGCTTTTCAGCTACAAGTGTTGCTCAGTGGTGTGAATTACAAAAAGGGCAGTTCCCCAGAATTAGAAAATCAACACAGCAAGCCGCCTAAAAGCGGCCCGCATCCCGCATAAGGCGGGATGGATGAGTGATACGCACACGGTTCAGAGTCCGGGCCACGCGTGCACGTGTGTGTGTGGGTGATCCTCGGACGTGCTGTGCAGCTTCAACAACGGGATGGCAGACAAATCTGCGCCGTCTGATGATTGAGGCAGCGAGCGCGCTCTCGAGCGGCCACCAAGCTCAGGACCCCGAGGAAATCTCTTGCGAGTAAGGCCTCCTGGTGAGCCCGGGTGATGCACCGAGTGCCCCGCGATGAGAGGGCACCCCGATCCGCAGCCAAGCATGCGATAACATGCACTGTGCGGTGCACCCCCTTGCTCACCTCGCCCACTGTGCCGAAGACCATGCCCGTGTACTCCGACATATCCAGGATGTCTCGAAGAGGACCCTTCTGTCCGGGCTCCGTGTTGTGCCACGCCGCATCCCGCGCGGCCAACCCCCGTTGTATGTCGCCCAACAGGGAGCGCTCAAACCGATCCACAGCCGTGGCCCAGGGCACTGAAGTGTACTTGACCCCGTATCGCATAGTCTTGAACTCTAGCAGCGTGGACTTCAAGCTCCGGGGATCATAACTCCCGGTCACGACGTTGAACGCCGGAAGGGAGAGCTCTGCGTCCGGCACTAGGTCCTTGAGTTCATCCCTGGGCACGGTGTTGCCGAGAGGCACTGCCTGCTGGAACAAGTCATCCACCTCCCGCCGTACCGCGATACCTAGGTCGTGACCACAGTGATCGCGGAAGGCATCTGCGATAGCGTCGTGCTGTACACGCCAGTGAGCGTCTCCGGCGCCGGGAGGTTCATGAGCGCGTCGCCGTGTAGGTCAACAGTGACGGGGTTGTGCTCCGTCGAGGGCAGAATGATTTGGCTCCCAACCACCGGGGCCAAGCACGGGCTAGGCAGAAAGAAGTACCCGGCAGCGACCTCCCGCAGCTCATGCGGAGTCATGGTTGTCCGCGCGGTGGGGATGGCCACTGTCCACATGCCTGACGCCGCGTCGAGCTGGTAAAACAAGATCCGTTCCCTACATGTGGCAGGGAGAGCGCACACCTCATTTCGAAGCCGAGAGTTGTTGGCCTGGTCTAGAAAGTTGTTGGCTGCTCAGTGGTACGGGAACTAGGCACCTGTTGTTGCGCCCCTTTTTGGGTGCAGCACGAGTAGACATAAAAGCAGCCATAACAGCTGAGCCTGCCATCTTCCAGTTTTCGCTGCGTTCCACGCAGCGCTAATATATATAACTGTCTCGTAACCTGTTGCGAGCAAGGTCACCCCAGGTTGTTCAAGACCACACCCGGCTCACCACCCGAGTGTGAAATTCTCATCCGTACGTCCGTGCGTTACCATGCTAGATGGAGAAGAACCCGTCGTTGAGCCGACGCTCGAGTCGCTACACGCAGACGTGAAGGCCCAGTCTACATTGCTAGGGGAGCTTGCTACAGCGATGGCCCAATTGACGGCTCGTGAGCGCGTTGTTTATGGAGAAGGAGCACATGGTTCCGGTTCCGGGCAGCGCGTCGCGGGACAGCCGACAGGCAGCGGGGGAGCCGCAGAGCGCCCCGACTTGCTAGAGCTAGCCCAGAGCGGCCGTGTCGGAGCAAAATCCGTGAGTATCGTAACGAGGATGACTCACCTCGCGGTGCCAGAGCTAATGCAACGAGCAGAGTCTGGTTACGAGGCCGTTCGGCCGGTCAGCCGAGTGCCTGGACTCTTCCCCCTGAGCACCGACCTAACGAACGAGTACCTCAAGCAGGATGACCGGCGTCTGCCGGTCCAGGAGGAGTATTTATGGATGTCGTGTTTCGGCGCCCACATGGCCGCACTTTTCGTGGCGCTTGACGAGCTGCTGCCTTGCGTCCCTGTTGCAAATCGGGACTTCACCCCCCACCTCGCGAGAGCTCGGAACCACGCCGAAGCCATCGAAACGGCGTTTCGCTTTCGTTTGGCCTTCCTACGGAGGCTTAATGAGGTCAAGCGTGTGCACGGTGACCAAAGTGTTGCGAGCTCAGCACTTTCAGCCTGCTTCTGAGCATCTGGGTTCCGCGATTTTTGGGGACCTCATGAGGGACTACAAGCGTCGCGTCTTCGAGGCGACTGTGGCCAGCAGCGCCAAAGCAACCGCTACTGCTCGGGTGGCTGCGGCAGCTGCAGGTCGCGAACGTGGACGAGGACGTGGCGGTGGACGCGGGCGTGGCCGCGAAGGTGAGCACGAGTGACGGTGTGGGGCGCCTTTCCTCCGAGCTGCTGGAGCTTTGCGAGGCCACCTTTCGGTGTCCGCCGCAAAGCGCACCCTTGCATCTCAACGGCGGGATGAGCGCCCTGTGTCAGGACCTGACCCCCCCCCCCCCACCTTACAGACTTCATTTAGACCTTCCTCGGTGCGGCGCTTCATACAGCTACAGCCCAGTGCGGCTCAACCATCCGCACACCTGCACATGGCGGCTCAATCAACCGCCTCCCGTACCATTCCCTCAATGCGTCCGTCAGTTGTTACACTGCGTGTTACAACTGGTTCGCAACGACCAAGCTTCGCGCGTGTACGTTACGCGCGAGACATGCGCCACGAGCGCGAAGGGCGCGCGGGGCGGCCCTCCTACCTGAACCTAGCCCCGCAAACCCGTACTGGTGCTACTGCAAACCCGCCCAGCAACTACCGGCCAGCCGCCGGGAACCTAACCGCTGCTGCCGAGTACTTTGCAAACAGTAGTCGCACCTCTGGAACTCTGTCGGTAAAACGACGCATTGACGTAATTGACGAGCCCGAAGCTGTCGCTCCCTGGGCTGCTCCACTGCGATCTCGACTGCAGGAGGCTTTCGGCTCAGACGAGCTAGGACAACGGACACTCGACCTGCTCTCCAGCTCCCTCAGTGCTCAAACACTCAAGAGCTACGCCGGCAGACTGTCTCAGTTCGCGGAGTTCTGGCACGACTCCGAGAACCTCACCCTCTGGAGGCGACCACTGCTACTGTCGTTCGGTACGTTGCTTGGATTGGTGAGCGAGGGCACATTGGAGCTAAGTCGCTGCAACCTTACATGTCTGCAATCAACACGTTCTTCGAGCTGCACAACCTCGACTCAATCGCCAAGGACAGTCTACACCTCACTTCGGCAAGGCGTGGGTTGATGCTGCGACTTCGCCGTCTAGAAATAGCCCCTTTGCGAGTTCCTCTATTTGCCGATGTAGCTTACCGCTTCGTCACAAAGGCCGAGCTGACTGTGTATGCTCCCACCCCAGAGTACCAACACGACTTCCGAGCCCTCGTGGCCTCGGTTGTCAACTTCATGTTCTTCGCCAGAGGACTTACTGGCGTCTCGTGCCGAGTGCGGGATGTGCATGTCGACGATTACAACATTACCCTGCAGGTGTACCGCGAGAAAGGCCGCGCTGGCCGACGGGGGCGCGACGACCTGCGCGTACTTCTCCTTCCGGTGGCAGAGCACCCCCGAGTTGCTCGTCTCCTGCACTACTTCATCGACACGGTACAGTCTGTCCCCCAGGTTACTATTGCCTTGGCTGAAACAAACTTCTGGGCGGTCACCCCGAGCGAGCAGTCAAAACCTTGGACTGCTGCTACAATGTAGGACTGGCTGTCTACAGCCGTCCGCCTTGTCGGTGCTGCCCCTCCCGCCGGCACTTACGGAAGAGAGAGGCACTTAGGCTGGACCTCACACAGCCTTCGCAAGGGAGCATCGTCTGCGGCCAACGCCATCGGGATACCATTGTCCCACATTCGCTACCAAGGCGGATGGGCCACTAACTCCGACGTCGTTCTGGACTACATCGACCCCAACGTTCTTCCTTCACCTGGCGCATGGTTCTTCTTTGGCCACATCGCCCCCCTCCGCCACTTCCAAGTCCAACAGGACTCCGCAGCGGTGGCCTTCCTTGTGCCTCCTTCATGACTTGGCGCTACCCCTTCTCCGTCAATCCACCGCTCTCTCCGTTCGCTCATGACTGGCAAAACCAGACTCAACTTGAAATGATCTAAACTAGTTCATGGGGTTTCCTCCCTTGACCTAACCGCTTTTCAGCTACAAGTGCTGCTCAGTGGTACGGGAACTAGGCACCTGTTGTTGCACCCCTTTTTGGGTGCAGCACGAGTAGACATAACAGCAGCCATAACAGCTGAGCCTGCCATCTTCCAGTTTTCGCTGCGTTCCACGCAGCGCCCCCCCTGACTCCGTTTTCCCTCCACGCTTTCGCTAAACCATCCTGCCAATTTCGGCTCTTGACCATGTAAAACAGCCTGCGTGAGCTTTTTGGCAAAACCAGATTCAACTTGAAATAGGAAGACTCGCGACACGTAGTGCTCGCGCACGCCAGGTTCTAGCGCGCCGACTGTTACTAGTCGCTGGCTCTTCCGCTCCCACCACTCGAGCTGCTGATGAGGCGTAGCGTCCTGTAGAGAGACGCCCCGGTGGAAAGGCGTGCGCGTGGGCGCCGCGCCATAGAAAGGCAGCGGAACTCCCTCGCGTAACCACCGGAGCACGCGCCCGCTCGCTCCGATTCGCCGCCACTCCCGCCAGTTCTGCCGCACGCGATGGCGCAGAAACGTGGAGGGGCGTGTTGGTGAAGCGGAACAGCCGGCCGCACCGCCAGGCCTTGCCCTTGCCCTTGTCGGCGTCGTCGGCTGTTGGGCGGAAGTGTGGGCGTGTACGGCGTCCTGAGGGCCGGCGCCGGCGTGCTCAGGATGGTGGCTCGTCGTCGTCCTCCTCCTCCTCGTTGGGGTTTAGTCCCACGCCGAAGCGCTGTTGTACGGCTGCCTTTGCCGCCGCCGTGACGTTGTACTCGGCCTCACGGCGCAAAAGCTCGTCGCTGAGCTGCGCCACTACTGCTTCCGAACCGTAGTCCACGAAACCGGGCTTGAAGAGGCTGCGGCGAACCACCTGTGCGACTGACTTGGTCCGCGCATCCGCATCGTTCGACGCGTTCGGGGCGGATAGACGCCGGGAAGTCGCGCGCTGTGTTTATTTGAGTCGTCGTAGGCCGCCACGCCCGCTTCAAGGAGGCGAAGGTCCTCCGTCCTCACCAGGGGGCTGCGCCGCGCTCGCCGCTCTCTTAATCGACACGAGCGCCTCGCAGAGAGCTGTGTGGGCCACCGCATCGTAGAAGCCAAAGCGGTACAGAGAGCGGTATTGATCCAAAGTGGCCCAGTTCCGACGCGCGATGAGCTGGCGATGCGTCTCGTCATATGAGATGTCGTAGAGCGGGGGAATCGGAGAGAGGCCGGCGCTGGGCTGGACGCCAAATAAATGAGCCCACTCCTCCCAGACTAGGGAAGGGGCAGCAGCACTAGGGCCACCGCGATGGGGCTGGGGCACGGAAACCTGCTTTGCGCGAGCCGGTGCGTCGTGCTGGAGCTCGCGGCGGCAGCGCTACTAGCGGGCGCGCGGGGTTCTGCAAGAGTAGAACCACTAGGCCGCTGAAGGTCACTCCGTAGGGCTTCCAGAAGCTCCGTAAGTCCCGCGAAACCGGCCTCCAGCGCGGCGATGCGGTCCTCGGCTAGGCCACTAGGGGCGTCACCGGAGTTGACAGGTATACTGAGCCCTGACAATGCCGTGCGCAGGGCGTCGTGCTAGCGCAGGCGGATATATCGACAAGGATCGCTTCCCCTCGCGGCACAGGTGCCGCGCATTTGCTGGTGCGTGAAGCGCAACAACAAAAGGGATGAGCGCTATGGTCTAGACAGTTGGCTAAGTAGCAGCGGCATGTAGGCAGGGAAACAGGTCGGGAGCTGGTGCGGTCGCGAGTCAGCTGCTCACTGTCCCGTCCTGGAAGATTCTAGACAGAGCCGAGGACTGGCTACTGTGCTATATTTTCCAGGTGGTAGTCGTTTGACCGCACAACTCAGTCCGTCGTCTGGCTGGCTAAACTCAGTTAAGTACGAAACAACGAATAACAACTTCTGCCTAAAGGTAATTCTCTACTCCAACGCTTCCAATGTTGTGCGGGTTCCGGCCTCGCTCCTTGACGGCGGCCTCCTTCTCTAGTTTCTTTTGACAATCTCTGACACCAAGGGGGGGGGTGCGCTACAACGCCCGACCTTGAGTGGCTCGGGAGCCTCCTTGGACTTGGACTTGGCTTTGGGTGCGGCGGGCTTGCGGTCGGCCTTGGGCTTGGGCTTGGCTGCAGGGGCAGCGGGCTTGGGGTCGGGCTTGGCCTTAGGCTTGGGGGTTGGGCTCAGCTTTGGAGAGGTTGATCTTCTTTACAGTCACTTGAAAGCTGCGCAGCAAGGCGATACGGGTACCTGCATACCGGCTAACGGACGTGAACCCCGGTACACCTATGGTGCACCTAGGTGCACTAAATAGTTAAATAGAATTTCTGAGCAAGGGAGGTCGTCCCAACCGTAACCAACGGTCAGGCCTCGTAGCTGACACCCCAAGGCAGCTGGGATATAGTTTTCGCGGCGGGGGTGGGCCATATACCCACAATGCGCATGCGATGGGCCCAGCAGATCACGGGCTCCGCCGCCGCCACAACCACCACCTGCCCACCATGCGGCTGCCCCTCGGAACGGCCATTACTGTCCGTTTCGGTGATCTTACCGACGCCGCCAAGAAGGTATGGGTTGCTGCCCACCCAGGGGAGCCCGTGGCGGGTGTCACGCTGCGCGGCGTCGTCTGTGGCCACTCTGGCGCGTGGCATCGCGTCACTTTCGCCAAAGATCACCCTGAGATAGAGCGTGAGGTCAGCCTCAAGGCTGCCGCCCTCGTCCCCCCCGCCCCAGCAGCGGCCCCCGCGGAGCACAGGCGGGTGGGTCCGACCACCGTTGACTTGGAGGAGGTGCAGGCGGCCAACCAGCAGCTGCTGGATGCGTTTGCGGACGCCGATGCCGAGCCCGCTGGTGACTCCGCCGAACCCGACGAATATCCCGCGGCACCAACCCCTCGCCCCGTCCCCACCGAGCTTCCGCCGCCTGACTGGGAACCCGCCTCTTGCTACCGCTGTCAGCGTGAGCAGGCCAGAGCGTACCCCCCACGTTCCGGCCACTACCGCCGCAACCACAGTGAGGCGGCGCAGGCGGGCGTGGCATGGCACTTCTGGCAGTGGTTCCCCCTCGGCGCGATGTTGCGCGCCGTCGATGCCATGAACCAGCGCCGCCACACCGAGAAGGGGGGGAGCAGTGTCGTCCCCTTCTCCGTGGCGGAGTTCAAGGTCTTCCTGGCGGTTCTACTCGCGATGACGCTTCACTCGACGGTGTCGCTGGAGGAGCTGTGGGACAACCATGCAGTACCCTCCATCAAGGCGCTGCCCACCCGCTATGGCTTCGCTGCGCTGATGACACAGCGCCGCTTCAACGAGTGGCGCGCCTACTTTCGCTTCTGGGGCGACCCTGGGGACCTGCCTGACAGCCAGTACAGCGAGACATGCCAGGACTGGGTGGAGGCGCTGAACGACTACTGGTACAACATGTTCGCCCCCTCGACCATACTGTGTCTGGACGAGACCGTCTTCCAATGGATCACCCTCTGCGGCAACCTGCACCTCACCTGGCTTCCCAACAAGCCCCACCCCCTGGGATGGATGTTAAAGACGTTGGCCTGCGCCATGACGGGCTGCATCATCCGGATGGAGCTGTCTCTACGCAAGCAACTGATGGCGCTGAAGCCGCTGGCGTCTACCTACAAGGCCACCGTGGCTGTCACTCTGCGCCTGACGGAGCCATGGTGGCACACCCAACGCATCCTGGTGGCGGACTCCTGGTTTGGTTCAGTTGCCACAGCTCTAGAGCTGTACGCACGCGGCATCTACAGCGTCATGGCGGTGAAGATGGGCCACGCTGGCTACCCCAAGCAACGCCTCATTAGTGCTGTGGCAGGAGTGCGCTTCAACTTCGCGTCACTGAAAAAGGAGCATGATGTTCCTGGCAAGCCTGGTGAGCGCTGCATGGTCTATGCCTCCGCCTGGCAGGATACCCAACCCATGCTCCTTGTGCATACATGCTGCAGTGATGCTATCACACCGCCTGTGGAGCGATTGAAGTCCAAGTACAAGGACGGCCGCGTACACAAGTACCGCTACCAGGTGGAGCAACGGGAGAGCCACGCCACCTATCGGCAGCACTTCAACGCGGTGGACATCAACAACAAGCTGAGTGTGGGCCCCCACTCTGTTGCCACTGGCTGGGGCCCCCGTAGTGCTGTGCTCCGGTTCTGGCTGTACACCGTTGCAGTGGCCGAATCCAACGCCTACCTGTGCTACACTTCTTTCACCAACAACAAGGACATGACACGTCATGAGTGGAAGTGCGCCATGGCGGATGCGCTGGTTGCGGAGGGGAGGGCTGAGATGATGGGCTCTGCATCTGGCATGCACAGCACCTCGCCTGTCCCCCGCAGCCGTGCAACTACCCGCAGCTCAAAGAGCTCTCATTGCAGTGCTCCTAGTCCCTTTGATACTGAGACAGGTGACGGACCCTCTGGAGTGCCCCGCGCGTTTGATGAGGGTTGGCGCACAAAAGGCACCAAGCGCACAGCTACGATGTACTCCGCTCCCAACCCTGAGAACACCCCCAGCAAGTTCAAGGATGGCAAAGAACGCGCCAAGCGTAGGCAGTGTGTGGAATGCCGCCGCAACCTGGTCCGTAGCATTTGCTCTGACTGCGGCGCCCCTGTGTGCTCATCCCTCTGCACCCGCCCATGCTTCGCCAGGCATGTTGCAGCCCACCTGCAGGCGGATGGATGGGCCAAGATTGGACCCGCCAACCCTCCCACCATCAACACCAACCGTGTACTGGACATGTAGACTCATCCCTCTGTGTAATCCTATCTTTCTGGGCTTTGATGGTTATCATTATATGAGTGTCTTGCATTTTCAGAAATATTTTACGTATTTTTTTGCATTTTTCTGTCTTTTGTCGATAATTTATCGGCCGCCGTCGACCCCGACGATGGCCGCCACCCCGCCCACTGTACCAACATCCCATCTTCCATGGCCAATAGGGACCAAAAGGCCCGGGAATCATGGTGGTTTGGGTGCGGCACTCCCCCTGGGTGATAGAGGAATCAGCGCATAAAGTTTTTCGCTGAGATTATCGCCGAAATCTGGCCGATATCCAGATTTTAGGGTTTCCAGATGATGGTCCAGAAACCCTGTTAGGGTTTGTACTCCCTACCGCAGCTAGAGAGATGAGTTAGCATCAACATACTGGAAGGACGGGGAAAAACGATTTAACCTTAAGTGTGATATGGCCGGTCGACGACATGTATCTGTTTACTGAACCCGGGTACACCAATCTAGCGTTAGCCGGAAAGATACTACCCGCGCAGTAGCCGCGAACTAGCAGCGACTCAAGTAAAGGTAGTGAAGTACTGGTACGGGCATCGGGATGAGCGCGATGTCTTCTCGTTTTGCTCACTTCTATTCATCGGATAGCGTCGTCGAGAGGTCAAGGACGGCGCTGGGGCGTGCTAGGCTGGCGCGCGATTCTACGTACCAGTAGTCCAGCTCATCATCAGCGTAAGGTCAGCACCCATCGACTGGAGTTCAACAGCACTGTCAAGTCTCTCACCGTCTGCACCAAACGCCACGCTGCACCGTTGTTTGTTAGGTAAGAGGGTGCCCACTGACTCAGGCTTAGCGGTGGCCCGTAGCGTTAGTCAATCGGAAAGTGGGATGTGGGGGAGGGGGGGGGGCGCTCAACGGACATTGACACTCGGACCGGCTAATGACTACAGCGGCGGTCGGACTTCCCGCGCCACGCGCGCGAGCTCCCTGATGAAACAACGTTAACTACTGCAGCTACTATATCCACCTCGGAGCGTTAAAGTGGATAGCCCGCGCGCGCATCACCACGATGTCCGGAGCACGCCCACGGCCGCCTCGCCTTCGCTGGGATCGGGGGCAGGCCGCCACCGGCCTTGGTGTGCAGCAGCAGAGCATTCGATCGGGGCAGGGGGCGCGCGGATTATGTGTATGGCGCGCGCGCGGCGGATGCCATAGGCTAGCCCGGCATAAGCTCACCTCTCCAATCCTCGTATTGAATCTTCAGAATCCTCGTATACATTACTGCTCACACTACGAGTACTACGGCCGCCTGGAGTAACGCCCGCTTTGATTGCCATCACCGACCGCTGCTTTATCCCAGCAGCAGGACGCCTCTCCCAGAGCAACAATGTCGGCCTCTTCCACCATGATCCGTCCCAGTGTCGCTCCCCGGCTTTCCGCGCGGGCGCCTGGCGGCCGGAGGGTGGCCGCAGCTCGGCCCGTCCGCCAAGGTAAGTCCCCCTCGGGCCCTCCCATCTGTCTTCCAGTCCCCCCCCCCCCCCCCCCCCACCCTCTCTTCTAGCACTGCCTATGATAGCGCCTCAAGCCCTTTACAGCATGTCCCCCGGGATGGAATGCGTATACCCAGCCGCCACTGCCCTGGGAATGCTGTCGGCCCGAGCTGTCATGGGCTGTCAGCCCGCACCACATCGTCCAGACACTGAGCTGGGCAGCGGGCGAGAGCTCCACGGCAGGTTTTCGGGGGCACAATACCGGAACAGGTGGGCCAGCAAGGCCGCTCCTGCGAGATATGTGTGCGCGCGCGCGCGCGCGTGTGTGTGTGTGTGTGTGTGTGTGTGTGTGTGCACAAGTGCAAGGGAAGGGGGGGGGCTGATACCTCCACGGAGCAGTATTACCCAGAAATTCTCTCCCTGCGATGGCTTAAAACACACCCATATATATTTGGTAGTTACATGGGTGCCCTAAGAACTCGAAATGCAAGCCTCGAACTTGGCTTTCATCTACCTTTAGGAACCCTTGCTATCAGCCGGCCATACTATCTTCTATATCTGACATCTGAAAGGTTGGGCAGGTGATGCTTACTTGCAGTGCTCGTTTTACCGCATCGGCGCCCATGTCTCGGCCCATCAGCCATACGTATGAAAGGCCAGGCCTCCAGGAAGACATGCCGGGTGTCAGGCGAGAAGTAGTTTGCCGCGGCAGCTGAGGCTGTGCCGGCTGCCCGCCCCTGCAGCGCCCCTCCGCTCTGTCAAGGTGCAGGCCGGCGAGGAGAAGATGATGTGGGAGGCTCTGCGCGAGGCTGTCGACGAGGAGATGGAACGGGACCCCACCGTGTGCATGATGGGTACGTGGCTAGCAGGCGCATGGCTGTCGTCACCGCTATCTCTCCCGCTGCCATTGCTGCTGCTGCACTGCAACTTGGGGAGCCCTACTACCTGCTGAAAGACCCCCCCCCCCCCCCCCCCCCCCCCCTTTCTCTGCTGCAACCCAGGTGAGGACGTCGGCCACTATGGCGGCTCGTACAAGGTGTCGTACGACCTGTACAAGAAGTACGGCGACCTGCGCGTTCTGGACACCCCCATTTGCGGTGCGCCCCCCTCACCCCCCCGGATGGCAGAAGCAGCAGCTCATAATTCCTTCAGGGGGAGGGGTGGGGTCGCTTTTGCCTCCCATTTTTCAGCAATATGGGGCGACTAGCGCTATCAAATGCACTTGAGTGGTACTTGCCGGGCTGGACAGGGTGTGAGCGAGATTCTGTGTACTTAGCTCTAAATGGCGGGTGCTATACTGCACATCCGTCGCTCAAGCGGTTCCTCCTGATAGCTTGATACTGTAAATTGCTTATCAAAGTGAATAGTTGATTAGCTTCGCCGAATCAAGTGCTTGTTGCACCCCACGGCCCAGGTGCAAATGACTGCTTTCTCATATCACTTCCTACTGTCTATTGAAGCTGAAGCGGGGTCACATGTGACCCCCTGCCACTAATTTTTTTAGTAGGTATTGAAGCGCCTATGCAACATCGTCTTGCAAGTCATTTATTTGTGCACAGTTATGTCATCTGCGCATGGTAGATACCTCAAGTGGGACCGGCTGCCCGATGCTGAGTAATGGACGACAATAATTGCCCCCAAAATATATATTCTGGGTTTGTTTTACACTTGGACGCACCACAAGGTCACATGTGACCTGTGGTCGTTTGGCACTTCGCAAGCCCTCCCCTACTCCCTATATGCATTTTAACCATTGGCACCGTCTCTAAACAACACGTGAGAAACTGTCGTCTCCAATCGATCCCGTTGTGGTACCAATAATGTCACGCTAGGCAAAACGCCGGTGACATGCAAATGCCGTCAAAAACGCCCGACCTTCGACTGTTTTGACACGTCCCACATTCTCGATTCCCATATTCTCGTGATCCATGGCTTGATTGACTATTTTTTCCTGCTGCCTAAGACACCATAGACCAACATGAGCCACTTTCCGTAGCCGCTTTTCAAGTCAGCACTATAAACAAACAGCCTAATGCCAGGAGGTTACATATGATCTATTGCACATGCAAATGGTCACATGTGACCCGTAGCTTCAATATACACTTCCAGTGACCGCCCGTTGCAGAGACGCGGTACATACCGGCACAGGTACACCCTCCGGCGCGCATAGCGAGTACATGTATACGGTAGCCGGTTCGCATGTCCTGTATGGGTACTGCCCTGAACATTTTGTACACATATTCTAAGAGAATACGGAACCCTGAATGTCAATATTTAGGCTGATCAATGTACGGCGGGCATTTCGGACATAGATTGGACGGAGATGGTACAGACAGAACATGGAAAGTAGGGAAGTTGGTATGGCAGAGGAATTAAGTCAAGGAGTAGAAGTCATGGGTAGGGACAGAAGCAGTGGTCAAATTAACACAGTAGGATGGTGCGCGGGCTACGGCGGCACGGGTCCCTATCCCCACATGACACAACCACTACAGCAAGGTCCACCTTTTCAACCAGCACTATGTTACCCATACACCCGTGTCTGGCAATGCTCGAAAAGCGTCCACTTTCCTACAGGGAATCCCAAATGATACAGATAATCCTACAGATGAAGCACGCGAGTGTCTGCGTGCGTGCCGCACATGAGTCCTTTGTACACTAAGATAGCAATGACAGTTTCTTCCAAGCACACCCGCACGAGTACCGCGCGGTGTACAGTGTGTAATAGCAACGGACCGCTTATTTAATAATAAGAACGCATAAATGCACTGTAGTGATTAATATAAACATGCTGTACGAGCACTGAGTGACATCGTGACAACCTCCCCCCCCCCCCCCCCCCCCCTCCCCCCCCCTCTCTCTGCATTCCATTTGACAAGCCCTGACAGTTGCATGCCTGGCTGATGCACCATGCAGAGAACGGATTCACCGGCATGGGCATCGGTGCCGGCATGACTGGCCTGCGGCCCATCGTGGAGGGCATGAACATGGGCTTCCTGCTCCTGGCATTCAACCAGATCTCCAACAACTGCGGCATGCTGCACTACACGTCTGGCGGACAGTTCAAGGCACCCCCCCCCCCCCCCCCCCCCCTTTTCTCCCGCTCCTCCTAGGACTTGGTTTGTGCGCCATTACTCTAAGGTTGCGTTGCTATTAAGCTGACTTAGGCTCAATTATCCTACCCTCAACAATCACATAAGTTAGGGGTTCGGTAGGTATCCCAAGTGAACGCAAATGGTATCTCAAAAAAGCAGTTACGCTCCCAAATGCAGGTGTTATGCCTGGGTGACTTTGGGAAACATAATATTTTTGGATAAATTGACCTAAGTTAACTTACTCTGCGCAGGTTGGCAGTCCACGGCTGCTTGCCCATCCTGCATCGATATGAAATAGAGCTCAACTACCAATTTGTTAAACACTGAAGTCGGCGCTATGAAGCTCATTACGAAAATGGACTCATGCGCAAACCTGCCCATGCCCCCCCCCCCCCCCCCCCCCCCCGCCTTCTTCCGTGCCCTCGTACCCGCCAGGTGCCCGTTGTTGTGCGTGGTCCCGGTGGGGTGGGCAAGCAGCTGGGCGCCGAGCACTCGCAGCGCTTGGAGTCGTACTTCCAGTCCATTCCCGGCGTGCAGCTGGTGGCGTGCTCCACCGTGGAGAACTCCAAGGCGCTGCTCAAGGCCGTGAGTACCCCCCCCCCCCCCCCCCCCCCCCCAACCTCCCCCCTCCTCCTCCCGCCCCGCCCCATGCTTGCCTTCCCACCACCTACTCAGAGGTAGTTGCATGGCGGTGCTGAAACTCTGATATCGCACTTTGCTCTTACTCGCCGCGAAGCGCTTTTAATACTTGATGCAGTACACCTCTGAATCAAATTTGCGTACGAAAATGTAAAATCCGCCACAGTAGACGTCTTTGGCATCTTCAAAGTAATAGTGGTGGGCGCATTTGTGTCGGGTAAGATTGGCCTGAGATCCCTCTCCGGTTTTGTTGAAGTACTAGTATCTCAGAAATAATATGTTACGCAGTACATATGAGGATTAAAACCAGAGGACCGTTGAAAACAGGATGACATATCCGAAAACGGCATCCTAGAAGATTTACTGGCTTTAGATGTCCACCGTGCCGCCTCTTTTTTTCGATGTAATTCGATGTGCTGTAGTACTTATGGTAGTATATCGGGTACTCAATTACAAACACAATGCGCACGGTATTGGCCGGTGAGGAACGCGATGAGGTTGTCTGTACCCAGGTAAAACATGTGATGTTTTCTGTGTACATCATATGACTTCCATGAGACTGGTGACCGTAATACTGGAGTGATGTTTTATCGATACATCGAAGTGCAGTCATGCAGACATCAGTACTTCCGCCCCAGTGGGCGCGTGTAGCGCAGGGCAACGACTCTGTGCTTGTGATTCCGATTTCAGGAGTCCTTCATCCGATTTTCCGCCTGACCTCCGCTGCCCGTGCTGCCCTGCAGGCCATCCGCAGCGACAACCCCGTCATCTTCTTCGAGCACGTGCTGCTGTACAATGTGAAGGGCGTGCCGGGCGGCAAGGACCACGTGCAGTGCCTGGAGAAGGCGGAGCTCGTCCGTGAGGGCTCCGACTGCGTGATTTTTACGTACAGCCGCATGCGCTACGTCGTGATGCAGGTATCGTAACCATGCTTTGGGCTCGCTATCCATTACTGATTTTGTCCCCTTTGCAAATATGGAAAAGTACAATTTACTTGGAAAGCTATAAGAATTCACCCCGCATACAGCACAGAATCTGACATGTTGGCGCAGAGAATCCATATCAACTAGTTCGAAGCTCTGCGTCTGTCTGTGTCACCACCCCGAACAGCAAAAACCTATGCGAAATGCAGACGTGTGAGCGAGTGGTGCGACGGACCGTGAATGAGTTCGGTGCGGTTTTGTATTCAAGACCCCGCTGGGCGCCCTGATGTGTGATGAAGGCGCATTTGGTTTGCGCGCATTGGCGCGGGTGAGGCGCAGCCTCGGCTGTATCTTGGTCGTGAAATGGGGAGGGGGGAAGGCGCTGAGGGATACGGGCATGAGCAGTGACGCCGCTGCGTTGGGATGAGTACAGGATCCCCCGAGCGGCCGTAGGCCCGCGAGGACGGGCGTGCTACTCAGTAACCTGAGAAAGAAGCAGCAATTATTGTAGCAACTACATATTGATTGTAAGCTCGCAATGGTTCTGCTTGCTTCCGCAGTTGCGTTTTCTCAGCACCCTGACCGAAGGCCCGCCACAGCCCCCTTGTGTTTTTGGGATCCACCAACCCAATTTAACAGTATGGGATGCGGATAAGGCTTCGGGGACAAGGAAATTCACCAGGGAGAGTGAACTATCTGACTGCGGGTGCCAATAGCTAAGGTTGCGCCCCCCTACAGGCTGTCGCTGAGCTCGAGCAGCAGGGCTATGACCCCGAGGTTGTGGACCTCATCTCCCTGAAGCCCTTTGACATGGAGCAGATTGCCAAGTCTGTCAAGAAGACCAACAAGGTGCCTCCTCGCTGGTGCTCTGCGATCGATACCCAATCGAAATGTGTTGCCTCACGCCCAGCGAACTTCTGAGCTGCGTCTGAGCTTACTTCACTGTGCCTGGCAGGTCATCATCGTGGAGGAGTGCATGAAGACTGGAGGCATCGGCGCCTCGCTCTCCTCCCTCATCAGCGAGACCTACATTGACTACCTGGACAGCAACGTACGCGTTCCCAGCATGCCTGTCCAGGCCTGCCACTGGCTGTGTGTTTTCCTGAGTGGGCATCACTAACTGCTTGGTTCGCACTTTGCAGATCATCCGCCTCAGCTCTCAGGATGTGCCTACCTCCTACGCGCACGAGCTGGAGGCTGCCACGATCATTCAGCCCAGCCAGGTCATCGACGCTGTGCACAAGATCTGTGGCTCCCAGGTCACTGCCTAAGTCGATTGCACGCACAGCTGAGGGAATCAGCCTTGGCCCATCAACCTGGCGGAAGGTCTCGGAGCTCCAGCTTTTAAAGAATTGTCCCCCTTCAATGGATACATGTGCATCCGAGTCCTACATGCACTATCTACAAATATAAAATATTCATAATTAAGTCACAATCATCAGACCATGGGGATCGGCATCTTTCTTCACTTACTCATCCTCGGCGTTAGCACTTATTGCCGCTTCTCATCCCTCGTTTGTTCATGTCTGGAGTCGGATGCTCCGCACTGGTATCTCTTGAGGTGCATTGCGGCCAGTGGGTGTGTCATGTGTCGCACGCTTGATTGGCCGTTGATCAGAAGCCAACGTATGTACGTATCCTTGCCTTCCTAGTCGATGCTCACTGCTTTCACTTTTCTTGTCTCATATTGCGAAAAGTACACAAGCTTGCTGCTTATCCAGCGAAGCGTCGATTTTTCGGCGGTGAGCTTTATTGCCGTACGGGTACCCGTATGGTGCAGCGGAACGGGCCTATAGGTGCATGACTAAAGCGCTTATCTACTGACATGTACTACTAAGTACTATAATCCACCCATCCGCCCGCCCGCCCACGGTCCTTAATTACACAGCCGTCCGATTACGATCTCACGGTTGGGAGGCTATGAGTCCTGGTACTCGCTACTCGCTGCTGGTAATGGAAAAAAACTCTGGTACTTCAAAGCGCTGGCAATGCGAACGCTCGCTGCTGGTACTGGTACTCGCCACTCGCTGCTGGTATTGCAAGTACTGGTACTGGTGTGAATTACAAAAAGGGCAGTAACAAATCCTCCTACTAGTACTGGTACTCGCTACTCGCTGCTGGTAATGGAAATAAAAACTCATGTACTTCAAAGCGCTGGCAATGCAAACGCTCGCTGCTGGTACTTCAAAGCGCTACAAGCTACGAGCGCGAAGGGCACGCGGGGCGGCCCTCCTACCTGAACCTAGCCCCTCAAACCCGTACTGATGCTACTGCAAACCCGCCCAGCAACTACCGGCCAACCGCCGGGAATCTAACCGCTGCTGCCGAATACTTTGCAAACAGTAGTCGCCCCTCTGGAACTCTGTCGGTAAAACGATGCACTTACGTAATTGACGAGCCGGAAGCTGTCGCTCCCTGGGCTGCTCCACTGCGATCTGGACTGCAGGATGCTTTCGGCTCAGACGAGCCAGGACAACGGACACTCGACCTGCTCTCCAGCTCCCTCACCGCCCAGACACTCAAGAGCTGCGCCGGCAAACTGTCTCAGTTCGCGGAGTTCTGGCACGACTCCGAGAACATCAGCCCGCTGGAGGCGACCACTGCTACTGCCGTCCGGTACGTTGCTTGGATTGCTTGGTGAGTGAGGGCACATTGGAGCAAAGTCACTGCAACCCTACCTGTACTACTGCAATCAACACGTTCTTCGAGCTGCACAACCTCGACTCAATCGCCAAGGACAGTATACACCTCACTTCGGCAAGACGTGGGCTGATGTTGAGGCAGTGGCGTCTGGAAGCCGCCCCTTTGCGAGTTCCGCTGCCTGCTGCTGTAGCTTACCGCTTCGTCACAAAGGCCGAGCTGATTGTGTCTGCTCCCACCCGAGAGTACCAAAACGACTTCCGAGCCCTCGTGGCCTCGGTTGTCAACTTCATGTTCTTTGCCAGGGGGCTTACTGGCGTCTCCTGCCGAGTGCGGGATGTGCATGTCGACGATTACAACATTACCCTGCAGGTGTACCGCGAGAAAGGCCGCGCTGGACGACCGGGACGTGACGACCTGCGCGTACTTCTCCTTCCGGTGGCAGAGCACCCCCGAGTTGCTCGTCTCCTGCACTACTTCATCGACACGGTACAGTCTGTCCCCCAGGTTACTATTGCCTTGGCTGAAACAAACTTCTGGGCGGTCACCCCGAGCGAGCAGTCAAAACCTTGGACTGCTGCGACAATGTAGGACTGGCTGTCTACAGCCGTCCGCCTTGTCGGTGCTGCCCCTCCCGCCGGCACTTCCTGGACCTCACACAGCCTTCGCAAAGGAGCAGCGTCTGCGGCCAACGCCATTGGAGTACCACTGTCCCACATTCGCCATCAAGGTGGCTGGGCCACTAACTCCGACGTCGTTCTGGACTACATCGACCCCAACGTTCTTCCTTCACCTGGCGCATGGTTCTTCTTTGGCCACATCGCCACCCTTCGCCACGACGTCCAAGTCCAACAGGACTCCGCAACGGTGGCCTTCCCGGTGCCTCCTTTATGACTTGGCGCTACCCCTTCTCCGTCAATCCACCGCTCTCTCCGTTCGCTCATGACTGGCAAAAGCAGACTCAACTTGAAATGATCTAAACTAGTTTATGGGGTTTCCTCCCTTGACCTAACCGCTTTTCAGCTACAAGTGCTTCTCAGTAGTACGGGAACTAGGCACCTGTTGTTGCACCCCTTTTTGGGTGCAGCACGAGTAGACATAAAAGCAGCCATAACAGCTGAGCCTGCCATCTTCCAGTTTTCGCTGCGTTCCACGCAGCGCCCCCCCTGACTCCGTTTTCCCTCCACGCTTTCGCTAAACCATCCTGCCAATTTCGGCTCTTGACCATGTAAAACAGCCTGCGCGACCTTTTTGGCAAAACCAGATTCAACTTGAAATGCTGGTACTGGTGTGAATTCCAAAAAAGGCAGTTCCCCAAATTAGAAAATCAACACAGCAAGCCGCCTAAAAGCGGCCCGCATCCCGCATAACGGGCCACGCGTGCACGTGTGTGTGGGTGATCCTCGGACGTGCTGTGCAGCTTCAGCAACGGGAAATGCTGGTACTGGTACTCGCTACTCGCTGCTGGTAATGGAAAAAAACTCTGGTATACTTCAAAGCGCTGGCAATGCAATTCATGGAACTGTAGGCCAGTGATATATAGAACCCGTTCTTTTAAAATTTTCTGAAAAATCGACGCATCGCTGATTCAACTGTCAAGTTACTTAATAGCGCTATATATGGTCATATTGGTAATATAGAGGTTTCATTACACCGGGCTATTCTGTCACCGGTACTGGTAACGTTCAGATTCTACAGTAGTTTGAATGATAGCGACCAGTACCTGTACTCGCAGTACGCGTACCGCTTGGACTTCCCGATGTCCAGCGGCGCTAGCGACAGCATGCGACAGCCCTGCTAAGGATTACATGACGCACCCGCACCACGAGGGGAGTCCACCTTCTGCCTTTGCGCCAGCTGACCAGCCAGCGCAACCCCCCCCATCCCCGCTATGCTACCCTTTTCATTTCGTCATTAATACCCTTTACCCTCATGTAATGAGGGAGAATTTACATTTCGTTCATGGATAGTTTGGATATCACAGTAGCGACTACTAGTATGAATTACAAAAGTAGTAACAAATCCACCACTCATAATAAAAGCAGCGCTGATATGTCGTAATTTTTCCCGCCCCCGGGACAGGACCGGCACCAGTGAAACCCTTGTCGTAATACTGGTGTGAATGTTACAAAAAGGGCAGGAACAAATAAACCTTCTGCTAAAATTCACCAAAAAATCAACACATCAAGCCGCCAAAAAGCGACTCGCATCCCGCAAGAGGCGGGATAGTCGCTATGTTCTAAACAAGTTTATGTGGTTTCTCTACCTGTACGAGATAGCCCTGGCGCGGCGCCCGTATCGCGCGTGTGCGCGCGCACGATTGCGGGGGCCGGTCAGTGCCACCACCTGCCTTCACGGCGGACCGACCGGTCACTCCCCTTTGTTGTGGCACGCTCCATCGAGCGCACCACAGCAAAGTAGCTGCAATTTTGCCACGCAGGGTGCCGGTCTTCCGACGCCATCGTACCATGTACGGTGAGCGAAGCCTTTCGCCCCCCCCCCCCCTCTCAGGGAAAAACCCGTTAGGGTTTGTGTGGTTAATGGGCGCGCGCCGCTTGCGACGTGCTAACTACTACCCACGAACGAGCCGCTGATTACTCGCCCAACGCGAGGAGAGGGCGAAGCTGCGGCGTTTCCCCATGGAACAAGGTCTAAGCCCTTTGACCAGTGTCGACCAACAGTAACCCCTGGCTGCCCCCTCCCGTGTGGCATGGCTCGATCCGTACTGGCCCCTACTCGGCGTAGGTGTCGCGATGCGCTCCGACTGGGGCGTATGCCGACGCATGCCTATCGTCTAGTACAGATTCGAGTACAAAGTGATAGTACACTGCTTGTGGCCAAGCCAGCGCCCAGTGGCACATGGATACTCGCACGCCGCGGCACTCCTACTGTGCCGCGCATCGTGGACTTTGACGCGACGCGGAGAGGACCAGCAGAGCGACATGGCGCTCTGCTCGCCCCCCTCGCGACATCCATCGCGCCAATTCCTGTACTCCCGACTCCCCCTTTATGAGACATCGTGTCCGTCGTAATCTAGCAGCTGGCAAGCCGTTGGTGCGAATCGTAGTGTTCTCAACTGGATCTCCAGAGGTGTATGCGTTCCTTTCTTAGACGGGCTTGCCCCACCTTCTTTTCATCAGGGGGTGTCACTGGGGGATGCTACTCTTGCCCAACTGGAGTTTATGGACGGTGAATTGGCTCGCTTCCAGGCCGTTGGGGCTTGGGAGTGAGGCTACTGCGCAAAATGGGTGTCCCGGCTGTTCTTGGTTCCTATGCCTGGAACAAACAAATGGAGGCTCATCATTGACCTTCGCCCCATGAACCGCTATTGCGAGACGCGTGATCTTTCGTTCGAGACGCTTTCGCATTCGCTCAATCTTGCGCGCCATTGGGACTACATGTTGCAGATGGACCTGCATGATGGGTTTTACGCGGTTAAGATCGCCCAACAGGGACTTTTTCACCGTCGATTACCGCGGCACTATGTATCGACTGGCTAGCCTTCCCATGGGCTGGTCTCTGTCCCCCTATTACTTCTGCCAATTCACCAACGTCCTAACTAGGGCATTGCGTCGTAACCCGGCTGAAGCAGATGGCACACCGACCTATTCCCTTGCGCCGATTTGGCCTACGCATGTTGCCCTACATGGACGATTTCCTGTTTCTAGCTCGGACTCAGGCTGAGGCCATTTGGCAACGTGAGTGCATCGAACGCCACCTCTCGGGCTTTGGTCTGCTGCGCAACCCCAACAAGGGCGTGTGGGGACCCACCCAAAAGCTCGTGTACCTGGGATTAGAAATTGACACATCGGCGGGGTCGCCTACATACTCTTCGTGCGCCCGCTGAGAAACTCGCCGGCATTGCTCGCGCGGCCAAACGCCTAATCCAACGAGCAAAACGCGACCGTCGGTGCCTGCCAGCTCGCGAGCTGGCCGATCTCGAGCGCAAATGCCAGTTTCTCTACTTGGCCATCGCCCCTGCCCGTTTTTACCTCCGTGAGCTGCATGATGTGCTCAAGACGCGCGACCCTTGGTCCGGCCGCGTCAACCTCACCCGCCAGCTCGAACGCGATCTGCAATGGTGGGTGGGCGTGCCCACCCAACACAACGGCCGCCCCATTAACCGCCATGTCGAAACCGGATACCTACACGTCGACAGTTCGTCGTACGGTTAGGGTGCCGTTCTAAACGAACACCGTGAAGCTCGTCGGGGTTCTTGGTACGACGATGACCGCACTGCGCACATTACCATGAAAGAGCTCAAAGCCGTGCGCTTGGCTATTGAGTCCTTACTCCCCATAGTCCGTAACCGCCACATCCGCTTGCACGAGGATAACCAAGCGGTTGTCGGCGTCCTCATCACCAACCTCACCTCTCGCTCCCCGCGCCTCATGGCTGAGCTACGCAAAACATGGTACCTCATGGACACGCACGGCATTACCCTTTCCGTGCGCTACATCCGTTATGTGGCGAATATCTGGGCTGACCGCCTCAGTCGCGAGGTTGACTGCGACGACTGGCAGTTTAACCCCCGTCGATTCGCCTCGCTCACTGCTAAATGGGGCGCCTGCACCATCGACCGCTTCGCGACGTATGAAAACACCCTCCTACCGCGCTACAATGCCCGCTGGCGTGACCCGCGGTGCGAGGCCGTCGACGCCCGGCGCCTCTCCGACGCCGCATGGCTTGTGTAACCTAACTTGTGTAACCCTCCATAGAACCTCATCGGCGATCTTGTCTCCACACTGGAGTCTAGCGGTGCCCCAGCCATCGTCATTGTTCCCTACTGGCCTGTCAAAGCTTGGTACTAGCTCCTCTCAGAGATGTGCTCCGACTTGCGCTCCTGGAAGCCGCGCCACGACCTCTTCATTCCTGGCCGTACTGGCGACCGCCTTTCCGTGGGTGCACCCCGCTGGCATGACGTCGCCTTCAACATTCCCGCCCGTGACCCCCGCACATGGCCTGCTGCGCCCGGCATTTTCTAGTCGGCAAACCAGACGTTCCTTGTGAAATGTTCTAAACAAGTTTATGTGGTTTCTCTACTTGTACGAGATAGCCCTGGCGCGGCGCCCGTAGCGCGCGTGTGCGCGCACGATCGCGGGGGCCGGTCAGGGCCACCACCTGCCTTCACGGCGGACCGACCGGTCTTTCTCCTTTGCTGTGGCACGCTCCATCGAGCGCACCACAGCCCGTCCAACCCTCCATGGCTGTGGGATTGTATGCCTGCAAAATCCTCATTATCACGATTTGTAACTAGACCTGAAAATGTTCGGCAAACTAGACCTTCCTTGTGAAACTCGTTAAACTGGTACTGGTCTGCTCACTGGGCCCCGCGTATACGGCAGATAACGACTATTACAGGTACCTGGTAGCGACCTAGTCATTACATCAGCAGCAGTGCCCGCTTCGCGCATACTAGATACGCCGATAGCGACTACCCTGTAGCGACTACTAGATACGCCAAAAGTAGTGAAAGGGTTTTTAGCAGCTCAACTTCGAATCGGTGCCCCGCGCGCGGTACAGCGAGCCGTTCGGTACCGGGTATATGCTTTTTTTTTTCGCCCCGGGCATATGTATACAACAAAAACAAAGCGTGATTGCTACTTTCAGGCTGCGACGCTCTTCATGTGCGCGCACGCCCGTGCGCCGGTTCGATTCGCCGTCGGCGCAATTCCTCGTAGTGATTTCCGTGAGATGGGCACGCAGCGCGCGAAACACGGTGCGCGGACTTAGCGCGGACCTAGCGGGTGCGGGTGCGACTAAATATCACGTACACAGTTTACATCCACACTATGATCTTATGTAGTGCACGCTTATGTTGCGATTTTTGAGCATTTTATTGCTGAGTTGCTGACCGGCAATGTCCGTTTTTTTCGGCGCGCGCAAGCGGGCGGGTATCGCTGATTTTTGAAGCGCGTACGCCAAGCGCGGCCATGGGCTCGCGACGCAAAATAGCCGCAACATGACCCCGCATGATTTCAGAGTAGGGCATATAGATACCTTAGATAACCCTAGAGATACACTGCGTATATCCGATGTAACGCATTTAGTACATTTGGCAAGATGTAGCATTTCACCAATGCGTGCTGGATGTAAATACGTGTATGGCCACCATACGCCATCGCACTCATTGTGCGAATACTTGGGCCGGCTAGCTCCAAGGAAGCTGAGGGAATATGCCCACATCAGGCCAGCAATCGGTGTGGTGACATGTGGCGTGCAGCCTGCGCAGCACATATTACCACTCATCTCTTCATTACTTTTGACGCCTACATTACTAGCGCACGTAGCAACTGCTTACTGTTGGAAAGGAATATACGAGTATTCGCTACATGTATTGTCCAGGTATCGCCGTACCCGAATGGGCCGACGCCCAGATCACGACCCGTCAGGTAACCAGCGGGGGGCGCTCGAACCTTCATTGTGCGCGCTGGTCGCGATTGGGTCAAGCATGTACGGTCTATAGCTCCCGTTAAGGACAAAGTACATGTGCATCATTAAACCACGGCGCCGCAAATAAATACCAGGGCCACACCCGCCTTCCGGACGGTCAAAACAAACCATGGAATATTCCTGGATTAATTACGCATTCAAGCGGTTTCATGCCAGTCTTAGCCTCGGATCCAATCATTTCTATGCTTCCCCTCGAGACTGTTCCGTCAATGCCTCCTGCTGCTACCGCCCGGTGTCCGGAGGTGTTAGTGAGGCCCGGACGGGCCTCGCCGGCACCCCGGGGCGCTAGTCAGCACTCGGGGAGGCGCTGCGTGAGGCACGTGGAGCTTGGCCGGCGGCGATCCGGGCGGGGACGGTCCAGAACCGGCCATCCACGACACGTCTCGGCCCTGGGCGGTCAACAGCCCCTACGCCGTTTGTAACAGGCACCTGCCTCACCTCCCTGACTCCAGCAAGTCATGGTATGTGGCTATGGCTTTCTCCACCACCTCCTTTTGGTCCTTGGCACCTCCTGACTTTACGTGTGCGTTGATCCAGGCGTGGGTTTCCCGGGAGATTCTGACGGTCGTATTTGGCCGGGCTTCATGCGGCTACGATTTTCCCCTGCCTCCAGCGCGGCCGCGGCCGCCACCTCCCCCGCCGACGCGCCCGCCACCTCCATCGCCGGAGCCGCGCCCCTTAGCTCGCACGCGGCCGCTAGCCGCAGGTTGGCGTTGCTGCGGGCCGGCGGGGACGGCTTGGGTGGCGTCGCCGTCCATACTCGGGCGTGTTTGTCTGTGTTGGGTGTGTTGACCTGGTGGATCTGGCGACAAATGGCGGCTCGGCGGGCGGCGCCGCGCCAGCCACCCGCCATCACCGGCATCGCCGGGTAGCGGGGCCCGAGAGCTATCCTATTCGGGTGGTTTCCGGGGTATACGGGTATCGCGCCGCGCGGCCGGCCGCCCCGCGTGGCCTTGCCGGGCCACACGGGGCATACCACTCGGGTGTGCGGTCAGCCGCACACTGAATGGGCGGGTTACCGCCCGGTACTTATATGGATCGCCGTATCTTAATATTATGCGGCTGCTCGATGACGGTCACGCTCCAAAGCACTATTGCGGTACATACTGCCAAGGAAGGCTCGCACTAACTACGTCGAAGGGCGTGTTGGTGCACCATGTGACCAGCGCGAGTGGTCGCGCGAGGCCTGCGGAGACTCAGCTCAGTAAAGGCCACCAAGTACAACTACCTTTGCGACGTGCTACGTGAACATTCGTCATTAATTTTTCATCTTTAGAATTGATAAGCCCCTTACACGGCGCACTTGGACAACTTCCTTTCCAACCAGGGTGGGATCTCTGTCTGTCCATGGCTGTCTCAAGTCTAGAGGTCGTGAATTGTCGCACAACCCCTCTCACGAGTCTGAGCTCTCTCGTCGACAGGCTGCCGCCATTGGCTACTAGTGTCGCCGTCATGGCCGGACCTCACCCACCTCCCGCAGGTTCAACCGAATAAAGCTAATCTAGCCTAGGCAATAACCGGTTAGAGAAGTCCCGTATCGCCAACGTCGTCCGCCGTGCCTTCATGCGGCTGTCCTCAGCGGGCAAGCGCGGCGAACCTCGTGGGCACACTATAACCGTTCTTATTTCGTTCTCCCCGGAAGAGTACGATCCAGACGCTCAGGATCTCAAGGGTATGGCCTGCTACGCGCAGGTGCTCTCTAGAGCACAGAGTATCCGCGGTATGATAGGTTTTAGAACACGGTAGAGCGTGGACTCGCCAACCCCGAGGGCATGTTGCTAACCAGGCACCGAGAGAAACGGCGGCGGCTGGCTGGCCGCTCTCTCGTCCCCCACATCACGCTTACCGGGTTTCAACTGAACCTGGCGAGGTACCCCTCCCCCCCCCCCCCCCCCCCCGCAAACGTCACTGCCCCTACTGCCTTGATCTCGCTTCTTACTTGTGCGCATGGCTTACCCTATGCATGGAAGTTGTGTTTCTCCTCAGTCTAGAGAATGTGGAGAAGAGAGGGGGAGAGCGCCATGCCGGTATCGGCAACTGCGCAAAAGTCGCCCAGCACCCCTGCTCTCTCATCTTGCGTGGTCGTTGCGCGAGCAGCGACGTAGACGGCTTATGGGGGAAGACACCTCATTAAGCGGTATTTCTCATGTATGTTTTCAGTATGTTTAACGAGGGGAAGACCGCTGATCTCTATATGCCTCCGTTCAACATAGACATCTACGAGTACTATCTTCTAGTGCGACGGCCACCCGGGCGGTTTTTCGGTGCACGGCAGTGCGGGTGCTTAGCAGCCCCGGGCACGAGTTTCTCCCCCCCCCCCCCCCCCCCCGCGTGCATGATCTTGCCAGCCTACGAGCTAGTGGGCGCCGCGCTTTGAGGTGGCGCATCTTCCCACCGCATGGCGACTATAAGGTCAATAATCCCTATAACATCTTTAGCATGCTGGAAAGTGGTCCAAGCAGATATGCCCTATGTAATATCTTTGAAATCTTTTGAGTTCTATCGTTGCTGCTCACCGCTGCTTTGCAGAGATATCTAAGAAGGTCCATCAAGGCGTACATCCTGGAGGGGCCATACAACGCCATGTCCCATATCCGGACATGTGGCTGCATGGGATGCCCCCAAGCAAGGGTTTGACCATGATCTTGCTGGGGAGTAGCGCGTGAGCATCCCAAGCACAAGAGGGCCATCGCCGGTAAGTTTGCCATGATCCTCGCAGTTCGAAGTGGTATCGATGCATTTTGTTACATGTTGTAAAATCGAGTCACTTTGCCACCATCCATGTGTCTTGTGCAACTCTTGTCTAGCTCTGATGCTTAATCATGATAAATTAACAAGGTTCCAAAGCAAAAGAGAGGTTGGCTTTACTGACCCAGCCACAAAGAAGATGATGTAGCAAGCAAAGCAGTTGCAGCAACAACAACACTAACATGCCATCTAGCATGCGGGGCAGCAAACGCCGCCACCGCAGCCGCCACAGCAGCAGCGAGAGTTGGCAATCCAGTATGTAAGACTGCAGGCGCCCCCACCGCAGCCGCCACAGCGGCAACACGCAGACAACATGCAACAATGGTGCGCCTAGTTCGCGCAGGTGCTGCATCACCATATTACGCAGATGCATGCGCCCGGCGTGGAGCTGGCAGCTGCCTAGCGGGCCAGCCCGGTGCATGCAACCAGCAAGGCGCCGTACGTCAGCCATCTAGCCATCCCAACATCGCCCGCTGCCCAGCCATCTAGCCAGGCGCAGGCGGTCAATATGGCGCGGCATATCAGTCAGCCAGCCATCCCAACAGCGCCCGCTGCCCAGCCATGTAGACAAACAAGAACCTGTCAAAGCAGACTAGGTCTGTTCTACTTGATGGCTCGAGCAGCTATTTTGTAGCTTGTGCGACCGGCCGCGGATCGGTGCTTCGGCTGGCGACGGCCGAGTGCGCGATGCGGATGGCTGATGTAAGTACTCGTGGCAGTACTTAGTGAAACATGGCTCTTACTCGTAGCGTTTGGCGAATTGAGTTGGTTGCAGAATGTAATCTCTTACAACATGCTGGTGGCATTGGATATTTATTCTATAGCGGTCCGACTCGGCACCGCGGACATGCAGCTAGTAGCGCTATCCTGATGATTTAGGAGTTGTAGCGCGTACTGTATTTATGTTACAAGGAATATTACTGGCGTCTGGTTGTGGCTGTACCAGTAAATAATACGCGTGCTGAAATATAAGCAGTACAACAGTATGATTACTTGGCCATAAAACGTCGCAGGTTTGTGATGGTACTAGGGTAGTCGCTAGGCGCAACCCGAACATTTCCACCCCTCTGGTAAATCACGAATTAGAAAGTGTCCGTTCGCGTCGCCGAAGGCCTGGCGCAAAGATGTCGGTTGGCGGTGGAAGCGTGATATAGCAACACCGACAGCAACAATAGGTGTCAATGCTCCGGGATGGACTCTGGAAAACGCGACGGGTGGCGCGCTCGCAGGTTGGCGTATTCCTTTGAGCGTAGCGTGTCTTGCAGATGTCGGCTCGCCCTCGCGAAATCGTCACTGTGAGATTCAGATGTGACGTAAATGTGCCCTACTGGTGACGAACGACGACATACGGGGACGATACGGGACGGACGAGGGACGTGGATTTCATACCCAGTAGCGACGACTATCGCGCGCGACCTGTAAAGTACTATTTACCCAAGGAGGCACTGTTTGCCAAGAATGTCAGCTCGCTTACATTGGAGGCTAAGACGAGAACCACAGGCTTGGCCTGGGTGTCTCCTAGCGCAAAAAGATGGTTGAGGGTGGGTGGGTGCGCGAGCCGGTTGAGGCGAGCGCAAAGCAGAGAGTGCCTGTGCCCGAGGGTGGATCCCTCAGGTCGTAGTGCTGGTGCGGGCCGGCAGGCCTTAGTCCGTGCGCCGACCTCGGGGGTCGTGCGCAGTACAACATAGCTAATGTACTGTAAACCTCTAGATGACTACATCTGACCATTTACCCAAGGAGGCACTGTTTGCCAGAGACGAAAGCCAAAGGCTAGCACAGGAAGCTTAGGCCGGCGGCCGGACGGGGACGAGCCAACCGAAGAACCTCCAGGCCGCAGGAGTCGGGCGCATGGTCGGGTCGATGTACTTCCCGGTGACCACCTCGCTGTTCTTCGACCAGTCGCCCATGTGCTTGATGGCCGGCAAAGGGACGCCGACGCAGCTTGCTGCGGAAGCGGCACCCTTGCGTAAACTGTGCGATGTCCACTTGAAACCGGTGGGAGGTCGGGCGCCTGCCGCCAGGCAGGCTTCCCGCAACCACTCGGTAAGAGTGGCTGAAACCGACCAAGTGGCGGAAGACTCCAGCGGGGAGATGCTCCAGAACTTGGGCGGCGGGCTGGCGCCGTAGAAATGGCGGCAGTAGGCGTCGCGACTGACGGTGTACCAGTCCAGCAGGTCAGCGAAGTCCGGAACGGCGGCGATGGGCAGAGTTATCAGGGGCTTCGCGGAAACCCTCGTACGCTGGTCGCCTTTCTGTTTGCGGACGTACAGTAGAATGCTTCCGGACGGCCGGTCGACCACTAAATCACCGGTCTCGCAGCTAATGCCGGACTCCGCTCGGCACAGGAAGACGTACGCCGTAATCGTCGCGAGCGCGGCTCTGAAAGCGCGGATGTCCGCAATATTAGCGGGTTCCCACGCCAATGTCTGCCGAAATCCAATCGCGGTGTTCAGGATGTCAGCCGCCACGGGCGCAGGTAGAGCGACGCGGACGTCTTCCGCCGCAAGACGCTCTTGCTGGATAGCCAGGCCGCGGCGTGCGTCGGCTACCATTTCGCCGAGGGCGACAGGCTGGCGCTGATGGTCGCGGAAGTACTTGTTGATGGACGAGTAATACTGTTGAAGGGACTCCGCGCCGACGGTACCTTGCAAGCCTAGCCAGGCAGTGTAGCGGACGATTGTGCTGGTAGTAGCCTGCAGCGGGCGTAAGCCTTCCTGCTCGCAGAAAGTAGCGAAAGAGCGCATGCCGCTGTCGTAGTTGCGGTAGGTGCCGGCCGCCAGCGAACCTGTAAGCAAACCGAGCGCCGCTTGACCAACGTCGTCGGTCCCCAACAAAGACCGGAGCTCGGCCGCCATTGATGCCGACCAGGGCGCCTCCGAGCCGGCGCGCGCCGCAAGCCGGTAGCGCGCGCGTCGAGTGTGGGACAGGCGGCCCGGGTATTGCACACCGTACTGCACACCGTACTGCACACCGTACTGCACACCGTACTGCACACCGTACTGCAGCGACGGCTGTACGGTCATAGCCCGGCCTAGCGACCCCCGGCGGAGGTGCAGCCATGCCGGCGTGGCAGCCGAAAAGCCACGACGCTCCAGCCGGGCAGTCCGACCCCCGCGCGCGTTCCCCGCCGCCCAGGAAAGAAGAGGTCGCGGGTAGGCGGGTAGACAATCGTCTCGGTGGCGAGGTCCTGCAGCAGCTGGTACCAACGCCGTCCTGGCCAGTGCGGTGCGATGACCGTGGCGGCCGCGCCCGACTGGCGCAGTTTGTCCGCCAAATCGTCTAACAAACCCCACGGAGGATTGCAATAATTGCGCTCCCTGCGCCAGAACTCGTCCGGCAAATGGAGCGAATCCACCGCTTCGCAATGCGGGTCGCGCCAGCGGGAATTGTACCGCGGAAGTTGCGTATTTTCCATTGACGCAAATCTGTCGACGGTGTGCGGACCCCACAAGCGCTGCAGGTACGCGAATATCCGCGGATTGAGCTGCCAGTCGGAGTCGTCCAGCTCCCTGCTGAGTCGGTCCGCCCAAACGTTGGCTGCAGACTGGATGTATCGGGGCCTGATGGAGATGTCGTGGATATCCAGGAGGTGCCACAGCTTGCGGAGCTCCTCCATCATGACGGGCGACCGAGAGGTAAGGTTGGTCAGCGCTGCCACTACGGCCGTGTTGTCCTCGTGCAGTAAGACGCGCCGTCCTCGGAGCTGGGGCAGGAACGATTCGACCGCGTGACGTACCGCGCGAAGCTCCTTCCATGTGATGTGACGCGAGCGGTCGTCCTCGTACCAGAAGCCGCGCGCCTGGTAAGCGCTGTTGTTGTTCAGCACAGCCCCCCATCCGTACGAGCTGGAGTCCGCGTGCAGATACGCGGTCTCCACAGGCTTGTACATAGAGCGACCGTTGTGCTGCGCAGGTACCTGGGTCCACCACTCTAGGTCGCGGCGCAGCTGGTTTGTCATCTTGACGCGCCCGCCCCAGCCCTGCCGGGTGGCGAGGACGCAGTGCAGCTCCCGCAAAAAGAAACGGGCCGGCGTAACTGCCAAGTACAGGAACTGCGCCTTGCCCGCAAAGGACGCCAGCTGCCGAGCTGGGAGCCAGCGCTTGTCGGAGGCTGCGCGGCCAAGGAGCGAACGGGCGGCCTTGGCTAGAGCGATGAGCTTCTCCTCGGGGGCGCGGAACTCGCCGCGCTTCAGGTCGATGATCAGGCCCAGGTGAGGGCCGACCTGGGTGGGCTCCCAGACTCCCTTGTTGGGGTTGCGCAGTAGGCCCAGGCGGTCCAGCAAGGTGCTTAACCGGACGCGTAGCTCCAGGGCTGCCTCGCGGGAGTCCGCGAGGAAAAGGAAGTCGTCCATATAGGGTAGGAGCCGCTCGCCCCGCCAGCGAGTGTTGCGCAGGAAACGGCGAGTAGGCTTGGACGAGGCCGTGGGAGGCAACGCTGGGTCGCGCTGCTTCAGGGGCGTCCGCAAGTAGTCTGTAAAGGCCGCCGTCAATTTGCAGAAGTAGTACGACGAGCCTGTCCAACCCATCGGTAGGCAAGCAAGTCGCCACAGCTCTCCTCGGTAGTTCACGGTAAAGAAGTCGCGGTCCTCCTCCCGAATCCCAAGGGCGTAGTAGCCGTCGGCCAGGTCCATCGACACGAACCAATCTCCCGCGCGCGCCAGGTGCCGCAGGTGCTTGAGCGTTTCGTAGGACATCGTGAACGTCTTGCACCACTTGTTGAGCTCCCGTAGGTCGATGATGAGGCGCCATTTGTTGGTGCCGGGTTTGGGGACTAGAAACATTCTGGATACCCACTTGTTGCAGTGTCCTCGCTCCCACGCGCCAATCGCCTCGAAGCGGGGCAGTTCTGTAGCCATGAAATCCAGTTGTGCCTGAGTGGCGTCGCGCATAGAGACGCCGTGGTTGTAGGGGCGAGGGCGTCGCCCGTTCTTGAAGCGTATCCGGACCCCTTGGCGGATCCAACTCAAGACTTGTCCGCTCGCGCCGATGCTTTCCCAGTCTCGCCATCTTCTCCGCACGCGGTGTCGCATGTAGAGGGAGGTAGGCGTACAGGAGTCGGCGCGGCGGGCCACACCGTCACTTGGCGACCTTCGCCTTGGCCTTGTCGGACGCTGCGGCTGTCGCTGCGGCCTTCCGTGCCGCAGCGGCTTGCTCGCGTTGCTTGCGCCTCTCGGCGGACTCCATGGGGGCGGGCTTGTCGGGGGTAGCCTTGGCGAACGCGGCCGCGGCACGGGCCTTGCCCGCTGCGGAAAGGCTGATCTCGAGGGTCTTGTCGTCGAACGCTCGGCGGAGTTGGTCGAGTTGCCCGGACACGGCGATGCGCCGTGGGGTGCAGAACTTTGCGTGGGCGAGCTCGGCGAAAACACGGTCCGCCTCTGTAGCCGTTGGTCCATTCTTGGCGAGCTGGAGGTAGCCCAACCGGGAACGGGTGGCCTCCTCCGTCGCCAGGTGGGTGCGGTAGCAGGCGCGGAGCTCGGCAAGGGCCGCAGCCTTGTCTGCCGGCGTAGCAGACTCGGTCGAAAGCGACTCCAGAGCGCAGCGCATCGCCTCGTTGGCGCAGCTACTGAAGAAGGCATAGCAGCCTAGGTGCAGGTATTCGTCGTACGCTGCCTGACTCCGCTTATCCGCGAGGGCGCGGGCGGTGTCGTCGGTCAGGGTCCACAAGCGGGGCTCGTCGACGTCGCGCGGGGGGCGCTCCAGACCGGGGGGGATGACTCGGCCGTAGTAGGCAAAGTCGACGTACTCGAGCTCGTTGTCGGGTGCGTCTAGCTCAGCAGGAAGGGGCTCTCGCGCTCCTTGCTCACCACCCTCGGGCGCAGGCGTGCCCGCGGGGTTGGCTGGCTGGGTACCTTCGGGAGGAAGCGGGTCAGTGGGGGGGGCGAGTCGAGCGAGCAAGGCCGCCGTAGCAGCCTCAAACTGCCCGGCCAGCCGCTTCTCCAGGGCTTCCGCTTGGGCCGTCAGGCGTTTCTCCAATTCCGCGACAGATGCCGCCGTGGCGCCGCCCGGGGCGTCGTCCGCTAAGGCGTCTTCCGGTACAGGGCGAGGGGGCATCCTGCTGTCGCGGGGTGGGGAAGGTGTAGCGTCTCGGGAGGCAGAGGCTCGGGTCCGAGTCGGCATAGAGTAAGCTGACACTCTGCTCGACTGCTAGAGTCGAGACTGCTTGCGCGAGCCGGTTGAGGCGAGCGCAAAGCAGAGAGTGCCTGTGCCCGAGGGTGGATCCCTCAGGTCGTAGTGCTGGTGCGGGCCGGCAGGCCTTAGTCCGTGCGCCGACCTCGGGGGTCGTGCGCAGTACAACATAGCTAATGTACTGTAAACCTCTAGATGACTACATCTGACCATATGAATTTCTCGTTTCCATAATTTCATCAAATTGATATGCGCACGCGGGCTCGCGTGTCGCCCGCCGACGCGGAGCACCCGGGCTAAGTACAGGCGGATGTACGCACTCATTGCACATCGCCGCACATCGCTGACCGCACATCGCTGACCGCTGACCCCGCGGTGTGCGGCGATGTGCGGCACGACGGGCGGAGGTGTGGGCGGATGTAGGTGGTACGGTAGGTGGTAGGCGGTAGGTGGTGTTCGTAGGTGCGCGTTCTAATGCAGCCGCCCTAAATGCTGATGATTGTGTAACGCCCCAGCACGCGCATGAAGTATGGGGTCGCCTCACGGTCACCGCCGCTCACCGTTGAATCAAGCGCGGACAGCCGCGCACTCGCATCTGTGTTGCGTGCCGGTGGTGGGTTACATCCACCCCAACTCTCAAACCCCCCCCCCCCCCCCGGCCCCCCGCGCGCGGCAGCAGGCATGCCGGCGAAGGGATGGATAGCGAGTGTGTCGAAGGATGGCGTGTACTCATGCAAGCACTGCCGGGGCAACGTGACGGGCACTTGTGATAAGATGGCGCGAGAGCGGCACTTCCTAAAATTCCCGAACTGTAGCCACTCGTTGAAGCGTGCGGCAAAGTTGCGCCGCAAGGCCGCCTTATCACAAGCAGCAGCAGCATGGGCGGCAGCAGCAACAGCAACAACAACAGGGGCGGCAGCAGGAGTAGCTGCAGCCGTCGGAAACGGCCCGCCGGCGCCGGTCTCGGACGACGGCGGCTCGAAGGTGGACGATGTGGTGGGCGTGGGGGAGGACCCCGTTGGCGAAGACGGTATGGGCATCGACGCGCCTGCGTGGCCGCCGGCGGGCGTGGAACCCGCGATGAGGGCGTGATATGGAAAAGCGATCCCGGCGACTTCTACATGAAGGTCATCGCCAATAAGTTCCGGGGAGTATGGCACTACGGCGTGATAACCGGCGTCGTTACCGAGTGGGTGTTGGAGGACTACGGCGGGGCGACCCAGTGGCGCGCTGTTTTCGAGGACGGGGGCATTGTGGGCCTTCTGCGTTCAGAGGTGAGTGGGCCCGGCCTGCGTGCTGGTGGCACCACTCAACTGCGGTTGTATGGAATCACACGCACCCGCCCGGTCGGCGTGGCAGGTTGTGGAGGCTATGACGGCTGCCCTGGAGCACCCCCCTGTGGATGCGGACGGGGAGGCTCGCTTGGTAACCGTCCATGAAGGCGATGACTTGTCCAGTGAATCACGCACCTTGCCCGGCGTGCGGTCAACACAACCCGGCTGGCGGAGGCCAAGCAGAACACTGGCTGCCATGGCGTGTGCCATGTGCATGTGGTCCGGGGCTATGTCAGCATGGTCAACCTCTTCCCCCTCGCGCCGTTCCACCTGTTTTGTTTTGGCTTGGGAAGGGACTTCTGGAGGAAATTTGTCACCGTGCAGGGCCACATTGGATTCCGAGCTATGAAGCAGGAAGACCGGCGCCAGGCTTTAGTCCCGATACCCAGCAACTTTGAACGCGGGTTGCGCCCTTCGTTTGCAGTGTCCAAGAATCGAAAGGTAAACCCCTCCCCCCCCCCCCCCCCCCCCCGGGCGTGGGCGTGGGCGTGGGCGTGACGGCATTCCCCTCCATGACTGCAGGGTCAGGCAAGGTGACGGTGCAGCCCGGCTGGGTCATGGAGGACTGCTTGCACCACATGGAAACGTTTTCCATTCTTAACGCCGGTCCGCTCCTCGAGGAGGCCCGGGTGAAGGCGATCATGCCCGAGAAGGAGCTCGCGTCCCCAGCGGTGGTGCGTTCGGTGTCACGACTGGCGGTGCTTGGGCACATGTACAAGCGCATGCAAGGAGCTGCGTGGTTCGTCACGCGGTGGGGGTTGCAGAATGTGGTGACGGAGGAGGACGGCCCCGAGCGCAAGGCGCAGGTGGACGCGCTCACTAGGGAGGGGAGGACTCGATACCCAGCGCGGCGCCAAGGCGCGGCGGCCGGGGCAGCGCGGCGCCAAGGCGCGGCGGCCGGGGCAGCGCGGCGCCAAGGCGCGGCGGCCGGGGCAGCGCGGCGCCAAGGCGCGGCGGCCGGGGGAGCGCGGCGCCAAGGCGCGGCGGCCGGGGCAGCGCGGCGCCAAGGCGCGGCGGCCGGGGCAGCGCGGCGCCAAGGCGCGGCGGCCGGGGCAGCGCGGCGCCAAGGCGCGGCGGCCGGGGCAGCGCGGCGCCAACGCGCGGCGGCCGGGGCAGCGCGGCGCCAAGGCGCGGCGGCCGGGGCAGCGCGGCGCCAAGGCGCGGCGGCCGGGGCAGCGCGGCGCCAACGCGCGGCGGCCGGGGCAGCGCGGCGCCAAGGCGCGGCGGCCAGGGCAGCGCGGCGCCAACGCGCGGCGGCCGGGGCAGCGCGGCGCCAACGCGCGGCGGCCGGGGCAGCGCGGCGCCAAGACAGCGCATACAGCGGAATCGGCGGAAAGGGATGCATTACAAGTTGTGGACGGCAGCCGCTGAAAACTATGCGGTCATGCCGCAACAACCCCAGCACTGGCTTCTGGACACCTCTGATCTGGCTGGCGGCGGCGGGCTGCGGGATGCAGGGCCGCATGACTGAGGTGGCGGTGCTGGTGAGCCCGGAGAGTCTGCATGCGGCGGAGGCGGCGCAGCCGCATAGGCACTAGACAATGCTCTGAAGCGAGCCCCAATTGTCTGCCCAGCGCCTGCCCCAATGTAACGCACCAGCTTGGCAGCAATTGGCAGCTCTTTTGCCCCCCCTCCACCCCACAGACACACTACCAATACCAGTTTCTCATCCCGGCGGGCAGTTGATGCGTATACCCAGGCTTGTGCGTACGCGGTGCGGGGGGGGGGGGGGGGGGGGAATCACTATAGCTAAGCTAGTGACGTGAGATATGAGTGCAGCAACAGATATTGTGCAAGATATAATACGATGGCATGCAAGCGGGTCCCCGCTCTTCCACAATCATTGGCCCTGCTCCCTCTTGCCCCGCCCCCGGTGCCCTTTAGCTGCTCTCAGCATCCCGAGTGGGATGGGCGGGGCAGCGGTTGCTACCGCGTGAGGCGTAGCATCGTTTGCAGTAGCAACGCAGCCTTTCCGGTGTGACGCCGCCTGGATGTAACCCAGCAGTACGCGCAAAGTGCAAGTGCAAGCTGCTGATGGCGGGGATCCCGCGCGCGGGGGGGGGGGGGGGGGGGGGCAGCGGCTGTGGGATAGGCGGGGCAGCGGTTGCTACCGAGTGAGGCGTAGCATCGTTTGCAGTAGCAACGCAGCCTTTCCGGTTGCATAGTGTGACACCGCTTGGATGTAACCCAGCAGTACGCGCAAAGTGCAAGTGTTACACGTCCGTGTGCCCCACCCAATGACATTGCGCCCGACCTCACTGACGGCATGTCTCGCTCTCCTTCAGCTCCTGGGCCGTCCGCCGCCTCACCCTGCGCACCCTACCAGCCGCGCGTGCCTTCTCGGAAGCCTCACACACGGCGGCGCGAGTCGCGTCGTGGAACGCGTCCCTAACATGGCGGAACTCCGCCCTCACCGTGGCCGTGGTCGGGCAGAGGACTGCCCGCTGATGGGTCGCCATGCATGGGTACTTGGGGCCGCACAAAGCCGGGGTGCCGTCGCAGCAACACTCCCAGTCCGTCCGTTGGCCGCAGTCCACGCATGACGGGCGTCCGGCCAGGACACGCACATGATAGTGCATGTGGCCGCCTCCCGCCACTGCTCGTAGTGCTCCGGTCAACATGGCGACGAGCAAGTCGGCATGTCCCGCAGGTGGCTGCGGGGCGGGTGGCGCGAGCGCAGCCTCGCTCGCCTCGACAACCCCCTCAGCCCGATCAGTCGCCTCGACCACGGCCTCCTCCGCCTCCTGACGCGGCGCACCAGGCGCATCATCGTCGCCTGGCAGGGCGTCCCCCCCCGCAACGGCGCCGTCGGCGGTGGCCGACGCCGTCGTGGCGGGGTGTTGTGAGGAGGTGGCCCTAGACATAGGTGGGGCCGGCACCGCCATGTGTTGCTCCACATGCGGTGCGGTTCCTGACGCGACAGCTCCGTCGCACCAGTACCGGCGCCGGCACCCCACGCCTGCTGGGATTACCACCAACCGGCATGTTTCCTTTGGGAGGCGGTTCATCCGCGTCGGAGGTGAGCGGCGGTGCCTGTGTGGGTGTGGATACTGCCCGGCCATTAGGGCTCCCGCCGCCTGCCGCTCCGCCGACCCAAGTCGCGGCGTGTGCTGCGCCCCGCATAGTCGCCTCGAATATAATCTACATGACGCGGGGACGAGGGGGGGGGGGGGGGGGATTCGTGCGTTTCGTATGTCGGCGGAAAGGCGTGCGAAGCTGCGGCTGGCGAAGGTGGTGGAAGTAAGCGTGGCGGCGTCGGCGGCGTATTACCGTGCGTGCATGCGTGCGCAACCCCGCGGCAGCAAGCGCCGGACTCGGCGTGTGCCGGCGGCAGAGCTGCGAAGCCATGGACACGGTACGGGATGCCAAGTCTGGCTAAGCAACTGCCGAGGCTGGCGGCTTAACCCCCATGTCCGGCGGTTAAGGGACGGAAAGTGCGTAGAAGTTGATCGGCAAAGCGGGCATATAAGCCTGGCTGTGCTAGGTTCCTATTAAGTAATGGCGGTTTGTGCTAAGTAATTCGTAGGGGTGGACCATGCAGCGCAGGTAGGGGGCGGTATAAATGAGGCCGGGCACATATACTGCTCCACGAAACGACACTGTCGCACGTGTAGTTGAATAGACGCCCCCCCCCCCCCCCCCCCCCCCCGCCGGGTCGGCCCGCCGACCCGCCACGGCATGTAATATCTGTCATGCATCGCCGGGGTATGTGTGAGTGGATGCCCCGCCGCCACACACCCCCCCCCCCACCCACCCCCCCCCCCCCCCATTTACACTTGTGCACTCATTAAGTTTGGGCTGGTTTCGGAGCAGTACATGTACGTATGTATATACATACAATGGAACGTAGGACCTGCGCGGAAAGAGGCGGGGCTGGCGGAGTGCGTTGGGGGTGCGTAGAGTAGCGTGTTGGTGAGATTCGGGGTGCATCGGACGCCGGATGCCCATCCACCCAGCGTAAAAGACGCCTACGTAATATTCACACTATATATATTCACACGCAAATGTGTGAAAACCGGACATTCCGTGCCGGATGGGTGGGAATACGGCGTCCGATGCAGCCAAAACCCCAGGGACACGCTATTCTATGCACCGCCAATGCACTCCGCCAGCACCGCCTCATTCTCTGTCGATTTCGAAAACGCCTTCGCATTATCCACCGCTAATTGCAATTGCCACCGTGTAATATGTTGTCACGATGTGCGCACACAACAACACTTACTACCGGTTCCGACGCGGATGGAGGCGAGGCTTGCGGAGTGCGTTGGGGGTGCGTAGAGTAGCGTGCTGCAAATAATTGGGGTGCATCGGACGCCGGATGCCCATCCACCCGGCGTAAAAGACGCGTAATATTCACACTTTATTAACACACAAATGTGTGAAAACCGGACATTCCGTGCCGGATGGGTGGGAATACGGCGTCCGATGCAGCCAAAACCCCAGCACCACGCTATTCTATGCACCGCCAATGCACTCCGCCAGCACCGCCTCATTCTCTGTCGATTTCGAAAACGCCTTCACATTATCCACCGCTAATTGCAATTGCCACCGTGTAATATGTTGTCACGATGTGCGCACACAACAACACTTACTACCGGTTCCGACGCGGATGGAGGCGAGGCTTGCGGAGTGCGTTGGGGGTGCGTAGAGTAGCGTGCTGCAAATAATTGGGGTGCATCGGACGCCGGATGCCCATCCACCCGGCGTAAAAGACGCGTAATATTCACACTTTATTAACACACAAATGTGTAAAAACCGGACATTCCGTGCCGGATGGGTGGGAATACGGCGTCCGATGCAGCCAAAACCCCAGGGACACGCTATTCTATGCACCGCCAATGCACTCCGCCAGCACCGCCTCATTCTCTGTCGATTTCGAAAACGCCTTCACATTATCCACCGCTAATAATTGCAATTGCCACCGTGTAATATGTTGTCACGATGTGCGCACACAACAACACTTACTACCGGTTCCGACGCGGATGGAGGCGAGGCTTGCGGAGTGCACTGGCGGTGCACAGACTAGCGGGAGACTAGATCCGTTGTCGCTTATTTACAAGCACGGGCGGTGCTGCCAGACCTGATCGTCTACGGCCGATATAATATTCACACTATATTAACATCGGTGCACACCGCCGCACACCGCCGCACACCGCCGCACAACGATGCGCGCGCACATTCGTCGCACACATTATCCCGGATTCACTCGCCGTATCCATTACGCCGTGCTACTTCAACAATAAACATTGCGAAATTACACCGACACAATGCCGCACCGACTAGCTCTTGACAATACGTGCATATAAATAGTAGTGGCGCGCTGCTCCTCGCCTCCGATGTGTCGTTGACTGCTGCGGAAGGCGGTCGTCGACTGGGTGTTAGTTTCTCCACCTCGGCCGCCCCCCCCCCCCCCCCCTTCACCGCTCACAGCGCCATGGCCGACCTCGCCCCCCCGGGCAAAAGTGGGCGGCGAGCCTTGTTGTCTCGCGTGTCCGCGCCGCCGGCATCGAGGAGGACGAGAAAGACATGAGGAAACGCGTGACAAGGTGGGCGCGCAACAAAACACTCCATCCTCCACATTAGCACGCACCCACTCGTGGCTAACTTGTGCCGCGCGCAGGTTCGTCCGGGAGCGCCGTAAGGCCCACCTCAACGCCAAGGCTTCCACAGTGCCAGCGGCGCAACTCGTGGTGGCCGAGGAGGCCGCATCCTCAGCCGCTTAAAGGCGAAACGATTGTGGCTTGTTGTGGGTGTCTGGGCACAGGGGGCGTCCCGACGCGAAGGTAAGGAAGCTCATGGCGGCGTCGTCGACGGCACAGCCTCCCGGGGTGGTGAAGACACTGAGGGATGACAAGAAGCGGAAGAGGCCAGTGAAGAAACGCCGAGGTAAGAAACTGACGGTCGCGGAGTCGGAGGCGCAGGCGCAGGCGGAGGCGGAGGCGGAGGCGGAGGCGGAGGCGGAGGCGGAGGCAGCGAGATCGTCGAAGCGGAGGGTCCCCCGGGCACGCAAGAACAAGAACAAGCAGTAGCCCCCGCCCCCTTACCCCCCTCCCCTCACTCCCCCGGCGGGAGCGGCGGGGGGGGGGGGGGGGGGGGGCGCGGGGGCGGCGGGGGGACCACGCCCGCCCGCCCCCCCACTCCCCCCGCCGGGCCACATCCCCCGATGGCAGCTGTCGCGAATATTGTAATTCAATCATTCTTCGGCAAACCGCTGCCTGCCCCCGCCTCCCCCCTCGCGAATATTTATGTAACGTGAGCACTCTTTGGCAAAACATGGCAGCCAAACCGCCCATCTGATGACCTTTGATCGGACGGCTGGCAGGCCCGTTCAGCAGTACTAGCTATAATGTACACAAAATTCCCCACTTTGGCCGAATAGTACGGCTGAGATTTGCGCTCCCATGTACTAATAGTCGTAGTTATCCACAGGACCACTCTCCATCGTGCCCGGGTACCGGGTACCGGGGTACTAGATACCCGGTACCGGCGTAATAAATATATCGCGTACTACCCGGTACTACACGGACAACCTTGTACCTTGTACGTCAGTGCCATGTACGCTTCACCGGGCTGGTACGACTACCAGAATGATGACAAAAAGGATTTATCGCCCGCCGGCAATAACGCCGGATGTACTCGCACGTAACTGGATGGACGTGCCGCCACCACCAGCAGCCTTCACGGATAAATACTAGTCGCTAGTAGTAGTGCTTCGTCACCTGTATGTCACATCTGAATCTCACATTGCGTGTAGCGCCTCGACACGGCGCAGCGCGCTCTATGGCTCCCAGCTGTCGTGACTTGAGTCGTAGTTCAGCCAACGCACTAGAAAGACGAGGCAGAGAGTCCTCGCTTGAACAGATCATGGCGGCGCTCGATAGAGAAGTCGAGCACGCGTTCAACGACGAACTCGTCGACATGGGCTCCACACTGGACGGAACTGCATCGGGCTGTGCGTCTGGGTTAAGGCACTGGCGCAGTCGACTGATGTGAAACACATTGTGGCAGTCGAACGTTGGTGGCAGGCGCAGACGATACGCCTGGCTAAAGATCTTGGCCGTGACCGGGTAGGGGCCGATGTAGCGCTGTCGGAACTTGCGCGCCGGCTGGTTGCGTATAAGCAAGTGCTCCGTTGAGAGCCAGACTTTGTCTCCTTCTACGAACTCAATAGGCCTGGTCTTGCGGTCGGCATAGACCTTTTGATATTCATCTGCAAGCTTCAGTTGCTCAGTAATCAACATGTGAATAACTTGAATATTTGCAACTGTGTTGCGTGCATCTTGGTTGGCAGTAGCAATCGGATCAGGTGGTGTCGGTGGCATCATGCCATAAATTGCCTCAAAAGGGGCATAATGTGTTGCTGAATGGACTGAATTATTGTAAGAAAATTCAGCAAGAGCCAAATGACGTAACCAAAAGTCATGTTGCTTGTGAACAAACAGACGTAACATTTGTTCAATAGTTCTGTGGGTGCGTTCAGTTGGACCGTCAGTCTGCGGGTGGTAAGCGCTGGAAATATTTAGCTTAGTTTCCAGAGTTGTAAACAATAATTTCCAGAACACTGAAGTAAACCTGGGATCTCTGTTAGAGATGATACATACATCTGCTGAGACCATGGTGTCTGTAAATATGGTCCAAATATAATCTGGCCAACTGTGTCGCATCAGTCTTAATATTGCATGGCACAAAATGTGACTGTTTGGTGAATGTATCAACAAACGTAGCATCATAGCCATCCACCTCAGGCAAGTTGGTTATAAATCCATAGAGATTATTTCCCAAGGCTTGGTTGCCTTTGGCAAGGGAAATAAAGAACCATACGGCTTGTTGGTAGCCGCTCTGATTCTAACGCAAGTATCACCGTGTTTGCAGTATTGCTTAACTGTGGTATTCATGCGTGGCCACCAAAACATACGCAGGTTGTTGGCAAGAGTGCGGGTATGGTTAGGGTGTCCATTACCAACATGATACTCCTCAATGATGAGTTTTCTCAGTTCAGAATCATTGGGTATACAGACCTTATCTGCCATGTAGGAGAGACCATCAGTCTCATCCTGTCGCACACCGTTAGGGGTGCGTCCATGGCTGTAGGCAAAATCAGTGATGTAGGCAGTTTTGATCTTGTTCATCAGCTTGCTGTCAATCTGCAAGGCGGACATTGCTGACAAATAGTTCTGCATTTGTTCGACGTCAGCTTCGACCAACTGATTTTCATATTCAGTCAATGCATAATGCAAGTCAGGGCGGCGAGAGAGAGCATCAGCCTCATTGTCAGCGCCTTTGCGATATAATATCTGCAACAACAGGTTCATTAGTCTGTGGGTTGACTGCCATGTATGGTGAAATTTCATGTAACCATAGGGCATGGCGTCTGCCTAGTCCTTCCTGTGTAGGGCAAATGCCTCAATGTGGCATGGTCTATTATAACTGTTAATTCGTGCGACTGCCTTCCAAGTAGCAGCGCCATTCTTTCAGAGCACATAACCACACCCAAGGAGCTCTTGGTCATAGGTGGGATAATTTGTGAGTGCAGCCTGCAATGTCTTTGCATAATAGCTGCAGGGGTGTAAGTGGCCATCAACATTAGCCTGGAGCAGAACTGCACCTAAGGCATATTTGCTGGGGTCAGTAGCCACTACAAACTCAGCATCTTTGCCGGTGACAGGGCTTGCCAGCACTGGGGACTGGCACAAGGCTTGCTTCAGTTTTACAAATGCAGCTTGGCATTCAACTGTCCAATCAAATATTTATCCTTTCTTGTGAGGGCATATAACGGTGCTGCAATAGCAGAATAATTGCGCACATAGCGTCGGTAAAAATTGCAGAAACCAAGATATTCTGAACATATTCTGAAGATATTCTGGACATTCTGAGCGTTCAGGCGTGGGCCAATCCGGAACAGCCTTGATTTTATTAGGCGAGGGTCTTAGGCCAGCCTGTGATACCATATGTCCAAGGTATTCAGTTCATTCTTGGCAAACCAGCATTTCTGTAATCGTAGTCTAATGTCATTAGACTCGAGCATAGTAAGAGCTGTGTCC